>NW_021027394.1:39063-174137 GCF_004153795.1 Camellia sinensis | reverse complement strand
TTTTCTTCCTAGTGCAGTGTTTACGCTCGAGCGTGGGATTGGCCGCTCGAGCGGGGTTGTGTGAGTGCCGCTCGACGCGGGGAGTTGGAAGCTCGAGCGGAGGCCTGGTTCTGCAAAAGTGCTGGCGGTGCATTCTGCGCTCGAGCGGGAGGTTGCGCTCGAGCGAAAGTCTGTGAGTGGCCGCTCGAGCGGGGTGTTTTACGCTCGAGCGGAGACCTGGGTTAAAGTCCCGAATTTGTGACTCTTCAAATCACTTTTTCACTTTCTCTTCTCTCTCTTACTTTTCCAAAAAACATCATTGTTGAGTCTCTCTCTCTAGATACTACCTTCTCTCTAGGTTTTGATCTAGTAGGAGTGATTTGCTCACCTTTGCCTTTACAAAAAAGTTGTTGATCGTCGAGGGCTTCATTTTAATCTGAAAATCTCGGGTTTTGGAGCACGTTTGGTTTTGTCGTCTTCTCCTTTGGGACTCCGAATTTGAGGTAGGGATATCCTACTCCTCTCTATGGGTTTTGTCTTTAAATTTTGGTTATTTTGAGATGTTGGGCTTGGTTTGGTAATTTTGTGAAAGTTTAGGGCTTTTGTGTAATTTTACAAAAGTTGGGGTTTTATTCATAATAAACCTAGATGCATGTTTGGCATAGAAAAATGGAATAATTGTTGAATCATTGATGAATGGAACCTAAGGGTTGAAATGTTAATTATGGGAATTGACCTAATTACATTGGTTAATTAATTGGGATAATTAATTGAGAAGAATGAAGAATAATGAGTTGATGAATATCCATTGTGCATTTATTTTCTGTTTAGAAATAACTGCTTTGGGCTATCGGTGGAGGATAGTCGTGATGTTGTAGACAATGCATGATGATTAGGCAAACTGAAACTAATCATGAAATGTGTCATGGAACTTGACGGTTGATAGAATACATTAATGTATGTATTGGGTGATTGTATATAGAACCAATGTGTTTATATAACGTTATGTGTAGAGGAGGAGATAGGGGATGTACTCCGCGGTTTAGGGGAAGATAGGGGATGTACCTCTAAACCGGATAAGTATTGGGAGAAGATAGGGGATGAACTCCGTAGACACAGCTCATATGCTTGTCTAGAGAAGTGAAGATAGAGCTCATATGCTTATCTTTGTGATGTGTGGATTCAGCTTATATGCTTATCTGTGAATGTGGGATATTGTTGTTATACATATTGTTGAGAATGGTGAATATTGTTAGATAACATATCTGTCGAGAATATGGTTAGTGCTATATGCCTATCCGTTGAAAAAGGGAAAATGAAGGAAACTTGGACTTGTAAGTCGTTTGACATAAATATGTAATTTATGTGATTGTATCAGTGTTGACCATCTATCAATTGCTAATATTTTAGTCATTGTCCATGGTTGTTTAGTGTACTTCTACTGGGCTGTGGCTCCCTATATGGGAATATCATTTTCAGGTGCAGGAAGCATGCCACCTCCAAGGACATAGCTGGGAGGCTAGTGGCGGACGTACTTTTGTCGCTTAACTTTTGATTGATTTACATTTTCCTTGGAGGTGGCATGCTTCCTGTACCTGACAATGATATTCCCATATAGGGTGAGCCACAGCCCAGTAGAAATACACTAAACCAACCATGGACAATGACTAAAATATTAGCAATTGATAGATGGCCAACACTGATACAATCACATAAATTACATATTTATGTCAACGACTTACAAGTCCAATTACATTGTTTGATTAATTGGGATAATTAATTGTGAGAAATGAGGAAATGAAACGGAATTGTTGAGATTGGGAAGGCATGGGGTTAAAGGGTGTAGTTGAATTATCTATCACTCACCGTATTGAAATGTTGATTGAATATCCATTGTGCATTTATTTTCTGTTTAGAAATAACTGCTTTGGGCTATCGGTGGAGGATAGTCGTGATTGTTGTAGACAATGCATGTTGATTAGGTAAACTGAAACTAATCAATGGAGTGTGTCATGGAACTTGACGGTTGATAGAATACATTAATTGTGTGTATTGTGTGATTGTATGTAGAACCAATGTGTTTATATACGTTGTGTGTAGAGGAGGAGATAGGGGATGTACTCCGCGGTTTAGGGGATGATAGGGGATGTACCTTTTTATCCGACGGCATTGGGAGAAGATAGGGGATGAACTCCGTAGACACAGCTCATATGCTTGTCTAGAGAAGTGAAGATAGAGCTCATATGCTTATCTTTGTGATGTGTGGATTCAGCTTATATGCTTATCTGTGAATGTGGGATATTGTTGTTATACATATCTGTTGAGAATGTGGATATTGTTGATATACATATCTGTCGAGAATATGGTTAGTGCTTATATGCCTATCCGTTGAAAAAGGGAAAATGAAAGGAAACTTGGACTTGTAAGTCGTTTGACATAAATATGTAATTTATGTGATTGTATCAGTGTTGACCATCTATCAATTGCTAATATTTTAGTCATTGTCCATGGTTGGTTTAGTGTACTTCTACTGGGCTGTGGCTCACCCTATATGGGAATATCATTTTCAGGTGCAGGAAGCATGCCACCTCCAAGGACATAGCTGGGAGGCTAGTGGCGGACGTACTTTTGTCGCTTAACTTTTGATGTATTACATGTAACTTCAAGCCCAGGGCTTAATGTGTAAATGAGTTAGTACTCTTTTGTTGTAACCAAGTGTTAACTTGGAAAGCTGTAAGCCCGTAGGGCATTTTGTTATGATGTTAACATGTAATACCTATGTAATGGAACTCTAAGGAATAAAGGAATGTGGTTAGTTTATTTGTCAATGCATGTCTTATTTGATGGGTTTAATGTTATTATTCTGAGGGCGTTACATACTTTTTGACTTTTTATGAAATATGGATTGGGTTTGGGTTGGGTTTGAAGTGATGTGTTAGAGAGGTGATGTGACTTAAATAAGATGATGTGATTTAAATAGGATAGTGACTTTTTGAGTTTTTGAATTTTTTAAGAGTTGCCAAACTAGGCCTAAGTTTACGACTGAAAACAGTAAAACGAATTTAGGATGAAGCATAAAATTAATATGGGCTTTTGTTTAGGATGTGAATTGGATTTTTTAATTATTTTAGTCTGGGATTAAAAAGGTTTTATTTTGGGAAGCAAAAGGTTAGGTTTTTTTAGGTTAAAATAGTCACAAAAAACGAAGCATCACATTCAACTCATAATCATTACATTTTTTCTCTCATAAAAGAGCCAAAAAAACCAAAAAAGCTAAAAGCCTTTCCCGAACGAGATTTTTTAGCCCCAAGCTAAAATAGCAAAAAAAATCAAAAAGTCAGGATGATTTTTTTTTACTTTTTTGACTTTTATAGAAAAAAATGAAATAATTATAATTTAAATATAATATTTTGTTTTTATTAATTTTTTTTTTTTGTGATTATTTTCATGGGAGATTTACCAATAAATCCCAAAATGTAAACTTATGAACCAATTAGTCCCATTTTTATTCTAGTAAACCGTTTAGTCCCATTTAATTGTGAGGGACGTAATTACCCTCATCTCTAACCGTTGCTCACAGATACACAGACACACACACACAGACACACACACACAGAGATACACACACAGATACATACACACACACACACACAGAGATACACACACACACACAGACACACACAGATACATACATACACACACAGATACACACACACACACAATTTTTTTTTCCCCAAAATCACTAAACCAAACAAAATAAAAAATAAAAAAAAAATTCTAAATCTTGTTTATCAAAAACAAACCAAACAAGGCCTAAATCTTCTATCTGGAACGCACCCAACACCCGACCAAGTAAAGACCCCGGACTCCGGCCCAAACTAGCTCGGCCCATTATTAAGTCATAAATCTCCCTCTCAATTGCCCCTTAATTTCATCTGCGTTAGCGTGACCGGGGTTATATTCATTAGCCGAGCTCATTTCTTTTCCCGGTCACTGTTTGCCTTGTTCAATGTTCGGTCACCTATTTTCCCAAATCGATATGTTACCCTGATCGAACTAACCATCGTGCTCGGTCCCACAACTTGCCCGTCCGGCGCTTGGTCTGTTCAACCTGTCCTAAAGATGGGGTCTGAGATGAGAGAGAGAGAGAGATCTGAAATGAGAGATGAGAGGAGTTTTGTTAGATTAAATCTGTGGAAGGGTTTGGAGGGAACGAAATTTGAGAGAGAGAGAAGCGCGGGTGGGTTGCAGACAGAAGAGGGGAAGAGTTATAATGTGGGAAATGGTGAAGTGATGGTGAAGCCCCACCAGTACATGGAAACAAAATAATAATGGGTAAAATCGTCCATACAGTTACACTAAATATGAAAAATAGGATCAATAAGAAATAAACTTCCCCACTGATAGGACTTATTCGAACAAAAGAATAAAGTTGGGACTAATTGGTTTAATAGTTTGTGAAATGGGATTTATTGGTAAATTTTCCTATTTTAATCGCTAACGAGTAGTTTGAATGTTCAAAACTAATGTTTTCATTCTTCTACAAGCTTTACATCTGTATAACGATCTTTGAATGGGTTTTGAGAATATTGTTATGCGGGTGGAAAACTGATCGTGAACGCCTCATTTATGTCCGACGGTGAAGTGCGATATAGGAGCCCTCGAATTCGGACTAGTATATCCTCGCGCTGACATGGGGGCCTCGGACGTTGGATATTGGAGATGACGGATTGAGTGGGGGGTGTTGGGTTTAGTGCTAAGAGTTGTGTGCTGGATGTTGAGGGAGATGCAAAGAGGGAATATGCTTGTTCATGATTAATGAGTTGGAAATAGGTTTTGGTTCATATTTATTTACCGGTGATACTATTATTGAAATGTGTGTAAGATTGATTGACTTGTTTGGTGAAATGGTTTGCTGAGATGTTTCATAAATAATTTGTTCAAATTTTTTGTTTTTTTTTTTGGGGGGGGAGTCTCTGCAAATGATTTTTATTTTTTTCTGGGTTTTTGCAAATGGTTTTTGCACATCCATAAAGAGAAAGGGGGATGTAGGGATAAAATTGGCATTTTAAATAAATAAATTGCTGACATAAACAAAAATTGTTAATTGGTCTAACTGCTAATTAATAGAAGGGACAAATTTGTAATGTGAATATAAACTTTAGGGGGGGATAATGTAATTTCTAGTACAAGGAGAGGGTTGTATTAAAGATAAACCTAAGGGGTGTGGATGTAATTTACCCTATAAAAATTCGAGGAAAAAAAAAAACCAATGAAATAATGTCATATGTATTGTAGATAATTTATCTGTTAAATTTATTAACGAAAATAGATAATTGACATGGATGGAGTATTCAAATTGTGTTAAAGTTTAAAATTCAAAGTATAAATTGATGCAATTGAAACTTGAGATTTAATTTGAAAAATACGCAAAACTTGGATTATTTATTTTTGTTGTTGTTGTAATTTGCCCTAAATTTATATATATATATATATATGATCTAAATACAACACCTAAATCAACCATATGGTTTTGGTTTTGGTTTTGATTTGGGTGTTGTATTTGGATCAAAACCTTCTTCTACATTGTGTTTGATTTCAAATTTCTAAATTTAATTTTTTTAAAATTGAGTTTGTTTTTTCATGCTTTTTTTAGTGAATATTTTTAAAATTTTAAACAATTTTTTATTTTATTTTTTTAGATGTACCTTACTTAGATATATATAAAAAGTAAAATATTTATAAAAAAAAACTATTTTAAAAAATCAATAAATACACAAGAATATGAAAATGTACTGAATTCTTATTTTTTTTAATATTTTTTATATTTAATGAATTTTTTAAAGATATTTTTCACAAATATTATATACTTTTTTAAGTGTATTTATATTAGGGAAAATTACAAACACCCCCTCGAGGTTTGATGAAAATACAAATTTTCTCCTGAGGTTTGAGAAATTACAAATTGCCCCCCTGAGAGTCAAATTTTCATAACAAAATAAGAAAAATTAGGGGGGAATCTGTATGAAAATAAAAACCTCAGAGGACAATTTGTTATGGAAATATAAATCTCAGGAGGCGGGATGTAATTTCTCAAACCTCAGGAAAAAATTTATATTTTTACCAAACCTCGATGGGAGGTGTTTGTAATTTGCCCTTTTATATTAAGTGTATCTAAAAATTAAAAAAAATTAATGAAAACAAAAAAATGACGAAAATAAAATTTTTTTAATTTTCGCAAAAGTAAATTTTGAATCCTAAAACCAAACAAGTGTGTATCCTATCTTAGCTGAGAACACAAACATCAGTAAATGTTACGCAGCCTAGAGACAACAATCAAGCTCCAACAGAAAGAAAGCACACAAGAAAAAAGTAAATAAATAAAAACTAGTTTTCTAGAAACCAAACTAAAACACACACACACACACACACACACACACACACAAAAAGCAAATCAACTCACAAAATCATAAGCCAAAAAATCCCCAAAACCTTAAACGAGCTCTGAAATATAGACATTGTAGTAATGTAGCATTCTATGACCTTTTGCTCTTCAACCTTATGCAGCTTTTACTGAAATTCTTGGAATTGCCAACCTAATCACGAACCAATAATCTAACTACTTCATTCCCCGATGAACTCGAAAGTTCGAAACAGTCTAATACGTCTGTATCACAGCCTATTAAAATCCACTCATTATCATTATCTTGATAATGGACCTCAAAGATGCCAAGCTCTCCCAGTCTATTTGTCACTTCTTTCTTCAATTCGACAATTCCCGATGATAAAGAGAGACGAAATTTTATTTTCTTATCTCTATATTGTGCCTTAAACGTCACAGTCCTTATATCTTGCTTTTCTGTGAGATGTGGCATTGTATGGGGAATAGTAGTCATGGTTTGCATTGGAGCTTGATCAGAACACAAAGGCATTGTCCAACTAGATTCAGAGACAAGTCCCCCCGTAAGAAACCCCATTGCTGAAGTAGGGAAATTTCTAGAATCTTTTGAACTCCCCACATTCTCAATTAGCATCTCTCTTAATGATATATGCGGCTGTGTAAACATACAAGTGTCGGGATTTGGATAAGCCGTCGATTGAGTCAATTCTTTCGGTTGAAATGCCAACTCAGAAGAACCACCTGCTTCACCACTTTCTCTGTAGGTAGATGAAATAGAAAAATCCATGGCAGGATAATTACCGGGGGCAGAATCTTGAAAATTAGGAGTTGTTAAGCTCTTTTCATTTGAACGATTCTCTATATTCGACAAGTTTGGGCCTTCTATAAATTCTGGCACAATCCCATTTTGGTCTCGAATGTGTCCAACCATTCCATTCGCTACCTCTGTTTGCCCATTAGTTGGAGTCTTGTGGGTGGGTGACGCATTTTTTTCTCCTTGTGGTTCAAGGAGTATACAGTCTCTTTCAAAAACTGAAAGAGAAAAGAAAATAAATGGTTAGATAATATAGAAATAAATAAGAGAAAAACAATGATATTGTTTTTTCTTATTTGGATAGTTTAGGAGAGAAAAGTATGTAAAATAGAGTGTTATCCTCCTCTATTGTACAAAAAAGATAAGAGGAGAGAAACAGAAGCGAAAGACGGTTATAGTATAATGTGGGATTATCTTTGATGGAGTCGATTCTTTTGGTTGAAATGTCAATTCAGAGAAAGCCCCTGCTTCTGCACTTTCTCTGTAGTAGTAGATGACGGAAAATGTTTGGGATCCCCTTTAGGGATGACCTCTACACCCCCAAAGTGATTCTGGCCCTCCATGTATGTATGTGGCTCACTCATGTAAGTGTAGGGTTGACATCATGAGTGGTCCAGATTTGTAAGGGTCTTGTGAGGGTTTTGTGGAGGTGGGGTCTCAATCATTGCTCGTAGATGAAATAGACAAGTTTATGGTAGGATAATTACCAGGACAGAATCTGGAAATGTAGGAGTTGTGGAGGTGGGGGTCTCAATCATTGCTCATAGATGAAATAAACAAGTTTATTGACGGATAATTACCAGGGACAGAATCTAGAAAAGTAGGAGTTGTTATTCTCTTTTTGTTTGAATGATTCTCTGTATTCGACAAGTTTGGGCCTTTTATAAAATCTAGCACAATCCCAACAATTGGTGTCTTGCAGGTAGGTGACACATTCTTTTCTCCCTCTGGTTCAGAGAGTATACAGTCAATTTCGGAAATTGAAAGAGAAAAGAAAAGAATTTGTTAGATAAGAGAGAAATAAATGAGACGATGAGAAAAACAATCAGTGTTTTTGGTTTGAGTTTTTTGGATTAAATTTTTTGAAAATTACGTTTTTTGATTTTCGTGTTTTTTATTTTTTATTTTTAGTGAATATTTTTAAATTTTAAATATATTTTTTTAGATGCACCTTACTTAGATGTATCTAAAAAATAAAAAATTTGTGAAAAAATATTTTAAAAAATTAATAAATACATAAAAATATAAAAAATGTATTGAATTCTCGTATTTTTTTTGCATTTTTGGTATTTAGTGAAATTTTAAAAGGTTTTTTTCACAATTGTTTTACTTTTTAGGTATACTTATGTTAAATGTGTCTAAAAATTAAAAAAAAAATTGCTTAAAATATTAAAAAAATTCAGTAAAAATAAAAAAATACACAAAATAAGAAAGTAAAATTTTCTGAAAAGTGCTTTTGGAAAACTCTAACCAAGCAAAGTGAATAATATTTTACTGCTGATTTGGATGGTTCACAAAAGAAATGTATGGAAAATAGAGTGTTATCCTCCTCTATTGGATGAAAAAGATAAACATGAGAGAAAAGAAACGAAAGACGGTTATAGTCTAACGTGGGATAATGTATTATACTTCTCAATGGAGTCAATCCTTTCAGTTGAAATGTCAATTCAAAGAAAACCCCGGCTTTTTCACTTTCTCTGTGTAGATGAAATAGACAAATTCATGGTAGGATAATTACCAGGGACAGAATCCTCAAAAATAAGGGTTGTTATGCTCTCTTTGTTTGAACCATTCTCTGTATTCAACAAGTTTGGGCCTTCATTTTGGTCCTGAAGCTGTCCAACCATTTCATTCCCTCTCTCTGTTTGCCCATCAGTTGGCATCTGGCTGCAGGTGGATGACACATCCTTTTCTCCCTGTGGTTCAAGGAGTATACAATCCGTTTTGGAAACTGAGAGAGAAAAGAAGAGAAGTGGTTAGATAAAAGAAAAATAAATGCGAAGAAGAGAAAAACAAAGATATCTTTTCTTCTTACTTGGATAGTTTAGGGAAGAAAGGTATGGAAATGAGAATTTTATACCCCCTCTCTTGCACAAAAAAGATCACACGAGAGAAAAGAAATGAAAAATGGTTATAGTTTAACGTAGAATAATTATTAGTTGGTAGATAAGGGATGACCCACCTAATATGTTTTGCAGTTTTTCATTGGTTGGGAACACCATGTGAACCATGTCACATAGTACTTTAGGACTACCTAATAATTTTCCTATAATGTGAACGGGTAAAAATGGAAACCATTTTTTGTAAAATCGCCAACTCCCATCCCCTTTCTCTCCAAATCCCTCAACTTGCGGATCGATTCAAAAAGTGAATTACGGAGAATTATCATTGCTCTCCATTTCTTTCTTCTTAAACAATTCAAATAGTTTTTTAAGGAGGACAGAGCTTTTTTATTATGATTTTTATTTTTATTTTTCATACCGTGATGAGTTTTGATAATTGAATCCAGTGCAACTAGAAGTGAACATGGAGAACTGAATGGTTCCTCTACAATTTGGACAGATTTAATTACAAGCTTTTGCTTAAGGAGAGACCAATTACCTTTTCTTTTCTTATGAGATGGCCACCGAGGGATCCCATGTTGCCTGCTGATGCGCTTCACTGTGGATACACTAACTGCATGAGCAAGACTTCAGATAAGACGACTACTTTTATATTGGTCAAAGCAACACTTTATTTAATTGTACGAGCTTACCACCAAGGGCCTTAGCAGCATCGTCAAGTTTACAACCAAAATGTTGTTGGAGATCCTCAAAACTAAGTACATTCTCTGTTGTGCATTTTCTCTTTAATGTCTCTCTTGAATTTGTCTCATCTAAATGAGATACGGTAGAGCAGCTCTGACTTGCCTTGACAAGATGAGCACTATTGGTTGTAACATCAAATTCCACCAATGATTGTTGTTTTGATGAATCAAGTTGCACCATCTCTCCTCCATCTAGTAAGGCTATAGTTCGAGGTGAAGATCTAGCATGTAGGGGTTTTTGGATGCATCGAAGCCTCGAATCATGTTTCTCATGCATAGATGGACTGATAACTTCCGTCAATCTTTCCTTTTTTCTCTCCTAGTTTACCAAACATAAGTTCATTGAAGGAAGAAAAAAAAAACATTAATTCTAGCTATCAATCATTGAGATGTCCATTAAAAGAGCTAGAAATCTGTCAAAATGAAAATATTAGTGATTTTAAAAACCATATGGCAATGTAATCGATCTGATTTCACAATTCATAATAAATTTAGTGAGAAAATTATTACTTTCCATAATGATTATGACTAATAAAATGCAGTGACAAATAAAAATAAAAATATAAGTGAGTTACTGGTTGAAATGGCCACCGAGAGATCCCATGCTTCCTACATATGCGCTTCATTGTAGATACGCTAACTGCACGAGCAAGAATCTAAGATATTGGAATCACATTCTTATATTACTTCCACAAAGAAAACAATAAGAATTACAAAGGTTCAAAAACAAAACCAAAAAAACACACAAGATTTGCAGCTTCACTTTATTAAGTGTAGAATCTTACCTCCAAAACTGTTTGCAACATCTTCACGACTACTGCCAAAATGTTGTTCGAGATTCTCCCGAGTAAGTACACTAATGCTTTTGTAATTTCTCTTTAATTTGTCTGTCATATTTTTCTTCTCTGAATGAGATACAATAGGGAAGTTTTCATATGCCTTGACACCATGTGCTCCATTGTTTGTAGCATCAACTTCCACCGTAATTTCAACTGATCTTTCCTCTGCTAAAGAAGAATCCTTCGTGTAACCAATTTGAAGTTCAATGAGAAGATTAGTAAATTTGAGTTGCTAATCATTGATGAGTCTTGTTTATAACCCAAACCTTAGATGCTACTGTTGTTATCAATCACATTCATTTTGTCATACTACTTGAAAACAAATGCTTAGTTCAAAGTGCAGCCGAATATAAGTTTGCATAATGTTTCTGATCACCTCAAATCGAAGTTAAAAAGTTTGTTAAAAATTGAAATTTCATCAATGTGGATGATATAGCTAATGTTTGAGAACTTAGCTACAATAAAATATTTGTTAAAATGGCCACAAATTCTGACAAAATGCAAGATTTTATAAATTGTCCCTTGTGGATATATTTTCTTCTATGCCCAATGAGAAGGAAAGCTGGACAATGGACATATTAAAAATAAAAATAAAAATAAAAATGAAGGGTAAGAATGATTTTTAAAATAAACTGTTAATTTTTTTTTTTTTTTTTTTACTTTACATATAAACTTTTCTACAAAACGAATGAAGTAGATCATCCAGATGGGGCTTGTGGTGGGCTCCAAGAGTCCAGCTGGACTGTCCAATCCACAAATATGGAATGGATGCACAGGCTCTGTGCTTTTATCCCAGACAGTGATATAGAAATGAAAATATAAGTGAGCTAGTGGTGGGAAAAATAAATAAAAAACAAGGGAGAGAAAAACAATTACCCTTAGAAATGAAGGTCCAACATAACATAACGTGATACTGAATATAGAGGACGAACCTGAGAAATGAATTCCCCTGAGCAGCTAAGCAGCCGTGTCATTTTCTCTTCAACTATAACAATATGCAGAGTTTGTGGTAGTTGGACTGACGGAAGCACTTGTAATAAGCCAATTGAAATCTTGCGTGATATTTTCACTACTGATAAACAACTCCAGATTGATACCATTTTGGGACTTTTTGGCGGAAGGAAAAGCCCCGATGGAATAGATTCTAGCACGAATGTTCGTGTCATTTCTGCAATATCGTCTGGTTCTTTTTCACATACACACAATGAGCTAAGAAGATCTGGCACGTGAAATCTCTCGGATCATAAAAATAATTGACGAAATTTTGAAGCCATTAATAACAACTAAAATGAATTTCGACTGGTATAAATAAGCCATACCAGATTTCAGTTTCAAACGCTGCCGCCACCGCCACCGCCACCACCACCTCGGAATTTCTGCAGGAAAATCAAAGAATGGTTCAGGCATACATGCTTGTCAATTGAGATGAGATGCACCATTTATTATTTTTTAAATCAATAATGCTATAATAATTATATTTTTTTAATTTTTTTTTAAATATCAGAAATAAATATGAGTAATCGAATCAGTAAATTTAGCATAAATTACCCTGACACCTTCTGTTTAATATAAATCTCCCTCACATTCGAAAAATTACACTTATCTCCTATCAGATTAAAATGCCACATTTGTCCATTAGTTTTTTTACATATAAAATAATAAAATAATGCAAATATTTAGTTCATGCAATTTCAAGAGAAATAACAATCATTTTCTTTGATTTAACCCATACAAAAAATTGAGTTTTTTTTTTGTTATTATTTTTACTGATTTTTTTAATATTTTAAGCATTTTTTAATTTTTTTTTTTTAAATACACCTAATCCAGATATACTTAAGAAATATATAATATTTTGTGATTTTTTTTTTTAAAACCAAATACAAAAATTCAATACATTATCTTATTTTGTTGTATTCCATGAATTTTTTTAAAATTTTGTGTACAAATTTTATACTTTTTAAATATATATAATGGTGGAAATAAAAATAAAAAATTATATTCTTATATAAAAATTTATATAAAGAAGGTAAGATGGTCATTTAAAAAAAATTTGGATACGACATTAACAACTCATGAGGCAATTTGTAATGAGATTACAAATCTCAAAAAGGGGAATATAATTTTTCAAATGTAAGGAGAGATCTTTATTAAACAAAAACCTTGGGAGTTGTCAGTGTAATTTACCCATAAATTTATGGTCTAGTGGCATCACTTTCATCCAGAGTATGACTACATGGTGTTCCATAATAATATGATTAGTAAAAAAGATGAAATATTGGCTCTCTGTGTTGTATGATTGAGAAATATGAGGGAATATATTAAATAGTGATTAATAAGAGAGTATGATCATGCAATATTTCGAAATTATTGTATAATTTTTCCTTCGAAGGTTAGGGATTCAAACCCAATAGGGGGATGGGTGGGTTTGGGAGGGATGGAGAATTATGGGTATTTGATAGATTTTGCCCATAATTAAAAAATTAAAAAAAAAAAAAACTAAAAAAATATCAACACTTTCAAAATTTCATAAAAATGTAGTCAACACAATATTATTGGGTTCAGAGAAATTTATGATAGTGCACGGGGAAAGTCTATTTTATTAGAAAATTTCACAATACCAACTATAAAATGTGTAATTTTGTTATAAATTAATATAATAAAATGTTCAAAATTTTTTAGTTCATGTAACAAAAATTCATAATTTGATTACGATATATTTTGTTACGCCAATGTTGATGCTACGCCTTTTGTGGCTAATGTTACAAAATTTTGTAATACAATTATATTAATTTGTAATATGATGCATATGATATGCACCTCTAATGAGATGCACACTATAAGATTTTCCTAGTGCACGTAAAAGGACACATCTTAAATGTGCACATTCGATGCACGCGACGTGTGCAAACAATTATCAAATCTTTTTATATGAACAAATTTGGTAATAATCTCTTTGTCAACTTTTAATAATGTCTTCAAATTCAATTGCTTGCCACATGGTTATATTGCCACACCTTACCAGAGAGAGATTATTTTAGCAACCAAATTGAAAAAATTATTGTGCTTTATTTTGTTTTGACAATTACCATTGAATCCTATGAAATTCGAATACGGATAACTAAATTCTATTTTCTACAAATTGTTCCTAAAAAAATTAAATTTTCCATAATAATCCCCCCTCCCTCCCCCCTCTCTAATTTTACCCTTCTCATTAAAAGTGCATTAAGAAATATATGAATCCATCGCAATATTAATTTTCAGAACTGTATTGATGGAATTATACTAAAATTTTGTCTTTTGAATTGTTAACATATTTTTTTATAAAATAAAATAATAAAAAAATCATAATTTCAAATAATAGAAAATGATGAATTTTATACTATAGCTCTTTTGATCTAATTGTGATTTATGACTTTGGTTAATATAATATTCATAATTTGTATAATTAAAAAATATAAGTATAAATAAATTAAATTTTTTATAAAATTATTATTCATATTAAATCAAAAAGGTAAAATTAGATTGAAATTCATCATTATGTATAATTGAACTTTATAGAAACATTTTATAAAATACATTGTCATTAGTTTGCTACCTCAGGAATTGTGGTATAAATTTCTTGGTTTAGTTTTCAAAATTTGTTTTAGGCTTCTTATATTTTGTATTTTTTTTTTTTTTAGTGTTTAGTTAATTTTTTTTTCCTTCATATTATAGTGAATTTTTATTCTACTTTTTAAATACATCTAATATAAAATACAAAATTAAATATATGTGAACAAATCTGGAAAAAAAAAAAAAGATACTAAAGAAAAATAATAAATAATAAAAATTATGCACATTTTTTGGAGGGTCATTTTTTTAAGATGTCTTCACATATATTTTATCATTTAGGTGCATCTAAAAAAAATTAACTCAAATATAAAATTAAATAAAATAAAAATGACAGAAGATAAAAAAAAAAAATTCAAAATCACACCCAAAAACACAAAAAACGAAAAACAAAAAAGTTAGATCAAAACATCTTAAAGTTCAACACAAATTAATAATTTTTTTAGTGGTTTATTTTATGCCAGCACTATCAGTCAACATCTTGCATATTTACTATTGAGGATAGCAAAATCTTCGCCTTAGACTCTATGGCATTAGACACTAAAAATTGGGAATTCATGATTTTTCACATGCTGTCAATTGCGATTAAAAAAGATTTCTATTGTGAAATCAGGGCATAAAAGATTTTAATAAAAAGGAAAAAGTATAGTTTAGTGTGTTTCAAATGGTTGAGGAGAAGAAATAAACAAAAAATTGTGTTATATTATATGGCCCGAACCCTTTATAGATGCTAGGGCACCCTTTGGCCAATTAGTCACAACTTCGTATGATTAGAAAAGATACAAAGAGTTGTGGCTTATTGGTGTTTGAATTTGAATCAAATTCTAGAATCATAAAATAACTTCCCGCGTAAGAAGTCTTTTGCAGAAAGTATAATGGTTCACTTTAAGTTATAATTCGTGTGTAAATATGCCATTGAATACAAAATGTAGAAAACACTTTTAACGCTCACTCTTTTATAGTAGTACAGATTTAGTGAGAAAATTAGTGGTCTTTTTATAATACTTGCAACTTCAAAAAATAATTAATAATAAAAGAAAAGGAGATAATAACTAAAAATGAAAATATAAGTGAGTTACTTATCAAAATAGCCAACGATAGATCCCATGCTTTCTACAAATGTGCTTCACTGATATGTTAATTGCATGAACAAAAAATGTATATATATATATATATATATAATATTAAAAAAAATTAAAAAAAATTTCATAGAGGATTATTATTCACGTTATTTTTTTGATAATTGCAGTCAAAATTTAAGCATTTTAGTATGCATTGAAAATTATATTATGCATCACTTTAAATGCTAAAATGAAAATATGAAATGTAATTATGAAAAAAGGAGTGCAAAATGCAAATAGCCCTTACTTTTTATGTTGCTTCCATTAAATTGGTAGCAAGACTTTATGAAAGTGTAGAAGCTTACCATCAAGGAACATCAGAATAACGTCAACTGCACCGCCAAAATCTTGTGCGTAATCCTCTAAATATTGCTACACATCATGAAAAGAATATCATGAAAAATTTATGAAACTAATTCAAGAGTGATTGTATAACAAACAATAAAACACTACAAATACTATAAACTAATCCAAGAGTGGAGAATCTTCATGAATAGTTTTCATAATACTTCTTTTATGATACCTAGTATTATTGATCCTCTAAATTTCTCTTTAGTGGTTTATGAATGGCATTGCCCCATGTCTCCTTTATCTGTTAGGACTATACGCCAAGGTGAAGATCTAACACGCTGGGTCTGTGGATATGGTTGAAACCACAAATCAAGTTTGTGAATGCCATCGCAAACATCAACGGCTACTTTCTGCAGGGAAAATTCCAACGAATATTTGATGAAGGGAAAGTTACAATATCTGACATGGGTAATGTTTGAGAACCTAGCTATAATTTCATATTTGTTAAAATGGCCACTAAATTAGACAAATGTAAGCTTTTATAAAGGTCCCTTTTATACTAAAGCCACTGTCTCGAGCAGACATATGCATTAAGTCCCCTTCCTAGGAAACACTGAGTGCGGGATATATTATGGATATGTCGAAATGATAAAATTAAAAAAATAATAATAAGATAAGGATACGGTTCAATATGTCTATAAATGTATATATATATATATATATATAATTATAATTTGTGCTAGTACATAACATATAATAATTAAAAATTAAATGTAAAAAATAATTAAAGTATTTTTCTATTGGTCAAAAAAGAATTGGGCAAATTACATATACCCCTCGAGGTTTAGCTAAATTATAAATACTCCCTGAGATTTGAGAAATTACAGATACTCCCTAAAGGTTATATTTTCATAACAAATTAGGGGGTAATTTGTAATGAAAATAGAAACCTCAGGAGGCAATTTGTTATGAAAATATAAACTTCAGGGAGGTATCTGTAATTTAACTAAACCTCGAGAGAGATATATGTAATTTGCCCAAAAGAATTCAAAGTATTTTATATATTTTGATAATTGTAAAAATATCCTATATTTTTAAAGTTTTGAAAATACACTATATAATTATTTTACTATCCTTTTTTTAAAAAAAAATTAAAATTACATTTATAGTACCAACAAAAGTACCCAAGTCATCTTTGTGTCATACCCATGCCAAGCCTAAAATATCTCGTATACTGGACACGTGTTTCACATGCCCAACACGTGTACTCCTACCAAATAAGTACTCAATACTCGAATGATAATATTTTTGAAGTACTCATATATGCTTCATAGTTCCCTTCATACCTACTGCATGGCTAATTTTATACCATGCACAAATAATTACTAGCTGGAACTAAAAAGGAGAAAGAAAAAAAATAAAAAAAGAGAGAGAGAGAGAGGACATCAATACTAGCTATTAGTTCTTGAGATGTCTATTAAAAGAGCTGGAAGCTTGGTAAAAGAAAGCCTTCCTAGTTTTTGTTCTCACATAATTTTGAGTAATTTAAAACACGTATGCGAATACAATCAATTCACAATTTTAAATGCTTGGATCTTCAATTTGTCTAACGCTGTGTTTGGTCGAAAGATTTAAGAAGAGATTTGAAAAGAGAAAGGAAAAAAGTGTGTGAAACTAGGTAAAATGTAGTATATTTTATTTACATTTCACCTACCTTTTCCCTTTCTGTTTCTAAATCCCTTCCCAAATCCCCCAACTAAACACAGCGTTAGGCAATGAAAAATATAAGAGAAATGAAATTACATAAATATATATACTCTGACTAAATGAAAAATGGATTTTTGACTAATATCTATTAATCTTGTTTCTATTTTCCTCACCCAACCAAATTTACAAGAATAAAAATAAAAAGTAGCTTCTTTTACTTCATTTTCTTATATTATTATTATTATTTTTTCTTTTTTCCCTCAAATATGAGACCCAAACGCAAAATTGGAGAATTATTTGTCTTTTGATAACAATTATAATCAATAATAGAAAATTAAAATAAAAAATATATATATATATATATATATAAAATAAAAAAAGTGAATAAAAAGCCTTGTGCCAATGTAATTGATTTTGATTTCACAATTCATATGCGAATAAATTTAGTGAGAAAATTATTGTTATCAAGATAATTGACAAATAGAATTGAAAGTATAAGTGAGTGACAATGAAAACAAGGTAGAGCAAAACTATTTGCCCCTTTGAAATGAATCATATACTGATAAATAGAGAGGACTTGGCAAAATGGTCACGCTTAAGTTTCTGTTATCTTTTCTTCCGGAGAAAGAGAACTCGTGTAATTCGAACACCGTAATATCTGTAATTGATGAAAATTTGACGCAATTTAGCAACTAAACCTTTGTAATATCAAATAAGCCAATACCAAAATTCAAAATTCAGTACAGGAAACGTTAAAAAGCCTTTAGACATACATGATTACCAATCAAGGTAAGTAAAACCAATAATTATTAAGCCAAAAAACAAAGAAAGAAAGTAAAACCATTAATTACTTGCACACAAAATCTTCTAGAATTCAGGAAAACCTCAAGTTCCAACTCACGCAAATAACATAACAAAATTAACGATTTCAATTTATTTATTTATTTTTTTTTTTTTTGAAAATTATAAGTTATAAATAAACACTTAAAAAGAATGTAATTACGCTTTGCATAACTTACATCAAATATCACTTGTTCCTTATTTTTCAATTGTAGAAGACAACTCCTCACTTTTGGTCAAGTTACAATATGCCCAGTTTGTTTGGCCGACTGACTGAGTAGGAGATTGAATTATTAGTGAGATAAGCCTTACATATGGCATGTTTGGCTGGTTAATTGGCAACAACATTGTTAGGCTGAACTACTAATCCCACCCAATAGCAGGACTACCAATCTCACGGAAGGGTTAGAGCATCTCAATAGTCTCTTATCCTCACTTTTGCCCAACTTTAGAGAGTGAAACACAAAACAATTCTCTTCAATAATCACCATACTCAACTCCTTCTTTACCTACAATTTAAAAAACATTTTTTCCTCTTGTCCCTTGTCCTTTTCTCAGATGGTAGAGAAGGGAGAAAAAAGTTTGGAAAAATATTTTTAATAAAAAAAAAGATTAAAAAAAACATATTTTTAAAAAATATTTAAAATATATAGAGGAAAAGTAGAGAGTATTATTAAAGATGATAATTGAAAAAGTAATTTTTTAAATAGGAAATACACTTTTTAGTTAAAATTTGAAAAAGAAAAAAAAAAAAAAAAGATGGTTAGAGATGCTCTAAGGATACACAATCCAATCCCATGAAATTATTAATTTATCCCCACTTTACAAAATAATAAAATAACGTATTATACATTTTGAGATTTTTTTACGTAAATTTATAAATTTAATTCCAATCAACTGAAAATATTACTCTAATTTATAAACAAATACAATTTAAAATTTATCTTATATATCTACCTAAATAACAACTAAGCAAAATCACATCCAAGATAATCCATCAAACAAACGGACCCTATGATCATGTTACCCTCACATGAGGTATAAAAGAAAAAGTAATATTTTCTATATTTTTACCGGTGAAAAAAAAAATTCCAAAAATTTGACCAAAATGTAAGGGGGAAAGCAACGTGAACACAGAGAGAGAGAGAGAGAGAGAGAGAGAGAGGTCTCACATATAATTTGGCATCTAGATGGAGGCAGTCCTATTCTGACTAGGGATCGGAAGTTGGGAAGTGCTGAGAAACCGAGGACGGAGGTAGTTGGTGGTGGTGAGAAGTGGCGTTGGGGGCTGAGCGGCGGTGGTTGTGAGAAGTAGAGTTGTGGAGAGATGAGGAAGACGGAGGTGGGAGACGGTGGTGGCGAGTAGATGGGTTGGTTCCTCAGTCTCTCCAAAATTTGTTCTTCTTCCTCCTCCCCCATATTATCGATGCAATCCCTAACCCCCAATTTGTTCTTGCTCTTCTTTTCTTTCTTTTCGTTTTTTTCCCCTACCTACACCTTTCACTTTGCATACATGTACATGTATATAATGTCTAATAAAAACAACGTCAACGTTAGGGTTCAATGGCCCCTTTCACTTTATTTATACAAATGCATAAAAACAACGGGGTTGGGGTTCAATGATCCTTTTTCTTCACCCGGTAAAAGTCAAGTCCTCGTTTGGATTGGCTGGTTTAGAGTTTAAAAATAAAATACATTTCTTCTCGTTCACATCATTTCTTTGGATAAATAACGACAAGAGAAATATGGTAAAATAGAAACAAAAATTGATAGAAATTTATTTTATCTTATAATTTTTAATTTAAATATCTCTAAAAGTGGAGAGATTGATACTCTATTTATTTGGGCGAAAAATAAAATATTTTTTGTATTTTTTAGTGTTTGATACAATAAAAAATTAAAGTAATAGAAAATATTTTTCATAATGAATAGAAAACAAACCTACAAAGGCAAAAAATATTTTTCACTTTTAAAAAGAAAAAAATATTTTTCAAATTAAAATTATACTAATCTCACCATATTACCATTATCACTCTCATCTCCACTGTCATCACCACTGCCACTGCTACTAGTAGCAGAGCCAAAAAAATTATATTAGAAGAGACACTTATTAATTATTCAATATAATGGCAATACCACGTCATCATTAGTATATGATATCATCAACTAATAGTAAATAAACACATAGATGGTGAACCTCACATGTCAAATGTAACTCACAATCTAATAAATTTCATATCTTTATAGTAAGATTAATTATGCTTGCATGTCAATAATAATGATATCACCGTTATATTCAAAAATTTTCATAGATAATATAGCTTATAGTAATCCCTTCATTTTTAATCAAAACAACCATTATTGTTCTCATAAGTTTTAAAATGTCATTAACATTTCACTCTAATAATATTTTTGTAATTTCGTATTTAAAATATTTTCTTTACGTTTGTAAAATGAAAAAATCACAAAATATAAGGGGGCACGTGACCCCATTGTCCCTCACTCCCTCTTCCTCTGACTGTGCCCATCACCATCGCTGTCATCGTTGCCATGTTCCACCACCTTCACCTCCACCTTTGTTTTACCACCACCAAATATAGAAAAATATTTTTTCCAAAAAAAATTTCTGAAAAAGGTTTTTCTATCACCCAAACAAATGAGGGATGAAAGAAAAAATAAGTTAATTAAATCTATTTTGCTATAATTCTTATTCAAATTGCCATTTTGGATATAGTTTTTAAAAAAAATCAAAAAAAGTGACACTTATCAAAAGTTATTTTCGTATTGTAATATGAAATAATTTTTTTCTTTTCTTTTTTAATGTAATTTAATTAAATAAAATATGAAAAAAAAATATTTATTTTCTTTTAGTTATTAAAATAAAAGGAAAATATTTTTTCTCAAAATGATTTATATAATCATTTTCTTTCCTTCCTCACCAAAGTTCTCAACATATCGTAAAAGGACAACACGTATTGATCTGATCCCTTCGTCTTCTTCAAAGGGTTCAAAGCTAGTGCACACTACATCTAAGGCCCCATTATTTGATGACCAAATTAAATTAGAAGGGGTGGATGATGAATGAGTCAAGGGGCATTTCAAAATTTGTTTTGCATTTATTTATCCCATTATATAATTTATCGCCTATAATATTATCCTTAATCTTTAATTACATTATATATTGATCTTTTATTACATCCAATTTTAATGGTATAAGTTATCTTAATAATCTCATTAATATCTAATCACATTAAAATCAAATAATGTTTAAATCATCATTTTATTAGGAATAATTACAATTCAATGTAAATTTTTAAAAATAATTTTAAATCAGTATTATATTTTTTTCTTTCTTTTCTTTTTTATCCCCTACCTATACCTTTCGCTTGTTTGCATATATATTTACACACATAGGCCCTGTTTGGTAAGGTTTTATTTTAGCTTTTAGCTTAATTTAAGCTATTTTGATGTATTTGGTTCAACTTAATAATACAGTTTATAGCTTTTTGTAAGTTAAAAATCAACTTATTCTTTGAGTGAGGGAGGGGAAACTTAATTTATAAGTAAAAAATCAATTTATGTTCACTGTTATAAGGTATAAACTGTTAAACTATAAATTATAAGCACTTTCCCATAACTCTACCAAACGGACATAGTCAAGGTTGACTTTCAATGACCCCTTTCACTTTATTTATTTATATATAATATAATATAATATAACATATGTGCATTATACAGTGAAAACAAATGCATAAAAACAACGGGACTGGGGTTCAATGATCCTTTTTCTCCACACGTTAAAAGTCAAGTCCTCGTTTGGATGGCCTGATTTAGAGTTTAAAAATAAAAATACATTTCTTTTCATTCATCTCATTTCTTTGGATAAATAAAAACAAGGGAAATATGGTAAAGTAGAAAGAAATAGCAAGAAATTTATTTTATTTTTATAATTTTTAATTTAAATATCTCTAATAGTGGAGAGATTGATACTCTATTTATTTGGGTGAAAAATAAAATATTTTTTGGTGTTTGATATAAAAATTAAAATCAATGAAAAATATTTTTCATTTTTTTCATTTTTAAAAGAAAACATTTTTCAGACTAAAATCATACTAATCTCATCATATTACCACAGTCATTGTTGCCATCACCATCGCTATCAGCAATGCCATGTCCCACCACCTCTACCTCCACTTCCACCAATGTTTTCTCAAAAAAAAATTTCTAAAAAAAGTTTTCTATAAAAAAATTTCACCCAAACAAATGAAGTACGGAAGAAAAAATAAGCTAACTAATGGGGATTTTTTTTTAAGATCCTTAGTATTAAGATTTTATAGCATAAATGACACTATATTTTCATAATGTCTAAGGTCTCTCAACATTAATCTAGAGAAAATTCGATCCAGAGAATTTCTTTGGACGGATTTTCTCTGGACTTCACAGATAATTTCTTTGGTCGAATTTTCTCTGGACTTCACAAAGAAATTCTAGTTCACAGAGAATTTCTTTGGACGAATTTTCTCTGGACTTCACAAAGAAATTCTAGTTCACAGAGAATTTCTCTAGTCGAATTTTCTCTGGATTTCACAGAAAAATTCTGGTTCACAAAGCTTCATTATTATTGAGAATTTCTCTAAACTATAAATTTGAATTGTTGAGAATTTCTCTGGACTATAAATTTGTAATTTATTGCAGGGTGCATTCACAAGGCTTCATTACTATTCAGAAGCAAAAGAGAAACAATAATTATAAACAAACTAGAGAATTTGGGAAAGATGAAGAATGATGTTGGAAGAGAAGAGAGAACTGCAATTTTCTCTGGTTGCCTCTTTAGGTGCTGAAGAAACTTCAGGGGCCTTATTCACCACAGGCGCAAGTTGTACTGGGACCTCTGGTTCTTGATCATGCTCTTCATCTGCCTCCTCATCACCTTCATCAAGAATGTCTTCTTCACTTTCACTTTCCTATAATTCAACATCATATTTGAGTGATAGTTTTCCAAGACTCGTCATTTTTTTATTTTATTTTTAAACTAGCTATTAATATAATGCCACAAATGAAAAAAATATAAATCCTGAACTGCTTAAAACTAAGAAAATTTCACTCAACTCAACGAGTCTTTGTCCCAAATACTCAGGGTTCCTCAACATCGATCCAGAGAAAATTCGATCTAGAGAATTTCTCTGGATGGATTTTCTCTGGACTTCACAGAAAATTTCTCTGGATGAATTTTCTGCATCAGATTCAAATTCTATTACAGGGTAAATCTCCTTCTCTTCCAAACCAGGAAAATATTAAAAGATAACAAAACAAAAGAGAATGAAACTATTAATCAAGAAGTAAGAGTCATAATTGATATAGAGAAAATTGCAGTTCTCTCGTCTCTTCCAACTTCATTCCTCATCTTTCAAACTATAGAAAATTGAAATTTCTCTGAGTACCAAAGAAATCCAGAGAAAATTATATAGAGAAAATTTGTGTGGCTTTGTGTGGCTCTATGTTAGAAAAAAATTTGTGTGGCTTTGTGTGGTTCTATCTAGAGAAAATTGTGATAGAGAAAATTTGTGTGACTTTGTGTGGCTCTATCTAGAGAAAATTTGTATAGCTCTTTTCCAATTTTCTTTGGTTTTTTGTTGTTTAATTTTCTCTGGACTGTAAAACATTCACTCAACAACAAACCAGAGAAAATTGAACAACCACCATTTTGACTAATTTTCTTTGAACTATAAGACATTCATACAACAGCAAACCAGAGAAAATTGAACAACAACAAACCAGAGAAAACTGAACAGCCACCATTTTGACCAGTTTTCTCTGGTCTGTAAGACATTCATACAACAACAAATCAGAGAAAATTGAACAACAACAAACCAGAGAAAATTGAACAAACACCATTTTGACCAATTTTCTCTGGACTGTAAGATATTCATACAACAGCAAACTAGAGAAAATTGAACAACCACCATTTCGACCAATTTTCTCTAGATTGTAAGACATTCATACAACAACAAACAAGAGAAAATTGAACAACAACAAATTAGAAAAAAATTGAACAACCACCATTTTGACCAATTTTCTCTAAATTGTAAGACATTCATACAACAGTAAATTAGAAAAATTGTACAACAACAAACCCGAGAAAATTGAACAACTGCCATTTATCCAACAATAAAATAAATATATAACCAACAACAGGCAAGAATGGCTCTCTTAATTTTGATAGAAACCAAACAAGACATCAATCAACAGAAATGTGGAATTTTTTTCCGAGAAATCAAATCAAACTCGTAATACAAATCAAAGCTAGATAATTTTTTTCTTCAAACTTGAATGGCAACTTGAATAGCAGAAGAGAGTTGGTAAGTCTACTTTATATTAACCTTTTTCAGGCAACCCCCAAGGTCTGTAAACTGCCACAACGATATGAGACCAATTTCCAACATCAACAACAACTCTATTAAGCAAAACAAATAGGAACAAATAGCTGAGTATTAATCTCTCATATCATTACATGTAAAGTAAAGGTAATCCAATAACCCGCAAACTCATAACATCACAACATATCAAGAGATGTCTATATACTTATACAGTACTTACCAAAATGGCTTTGTCAAGAGATGTCAAGAGAGAGAGAGATCTTCGCATCAAAGACTAATTTATTTTTCTATAAATTAATGTACATCAACAAATAATGACACTTCAAGAACTACAAGAATCGTAATCAAAAGCTTAAAAACAAATTGCTCTAAAACAATGAATTTATATTTTCTTGCAATGCTTTCATATCCTCAGTTCCCTACTGTCAAGACCCAAACCCGCCCCCTATAGGTTTAGCGTCATGACCAACCAGTAATTTGAGATTACCAAAGGCCTGCTTATCAGTAATACAATAATAAAAACTGACGGAAGCTTGTAAATAATAAAAGATAACATCCGATGAGCTGTGAAGACTTAAATGTAACAAAACAACTTTCATATATGTATATACACATCAGTCCAAGCATCAAGCTTATGTACAAAAACACAACATAATTAGGGATTAAATCCCATTAACAAAACCAGTCTTAACTTCAGATATGATAACATTCAGAACTAGTCTCAGTAACGTTCAAAACAAAAGGGTGAACTCTAAACCACCCATGAAGCCTTGAAGCTTGTCTTAGTAAAGACCTCAAAGTGAGGCACAAAAGTTGGCTTGACAAAACAAAGTTTAGGTTGACGCCCATTAAGTCCACTCTTGCACTTGATCACCTACATATAAATATAAAACAATGAGTTAGAGCCCAGTGAATAACAACTGTGTAAAGGAATTATGAATGATATTCTTACAATAATTGAAAAAGTCAAATTCATCAATAGATTATTTTCTCAATCAATATGTCTCATAACATATCATTCAATTGGAAATCATAGCAATCATATGTGGTACATCCAATAGCAGAACAATACAGTAGGTCTTAAAGAACAAACAGTCAATTGATGGCCATCAATACAGTAAACAGTAGTTCCAAGAGTTAGAACTGACAGAGATCTCTGTAACAGTAGCAGTAACAGTAGCAGTAGCAGTAACAGTAACGGTCAATTGCTATGGATGCCACGAGTACAGTTCATAAAATAAGACAAACATTCATTCAGTAAACAATATTATTTCAGAAAGCGGTACAGTTAATCATTCAGGAAATAATTATAATTGAATATAGTTTTATAACGTTGTTACTCACAGTTGGCTCCTTGAAACATGTGATCACAGTGCGGCGTCTAACCTACACAAACACATTCAAGCACAATATCTCAAAACATGTTCAATTCATTTAGTTGGTTCTTAAACCTATTCAGTTCATTCGGTACTTATTCTTTCGGTTATTTCTATTCGTTTTTTAATTTCCAAATTTTAATGTAAAAACCTTGTTAATTTGTCAAGATTAAAGCTATAACTTCATGAATATAATGATTCAAAACTTTTCTTCATTTTTCTTACAAAATATGAAATTCAAATTAAGATCAAACTAATTCTTGATTGTCAAATTCAAATTATAATTTATTTCTTAATTTGTTCAATTTTAGATTTAATTTATTTTCTTCATATCAAACCCAATTTCAAACTCATAAATTCTAAAACATAAATTAAGCTTTTAAAACCTAATGTCATGTTCAAAACTCATGCAAAATTTCATCAAAACATGAAAATAATTATGAGCCATGATCAATCTTCAATAAATCTTTATTGCATGTAATTTACGGAGTTTAATTTAACAATAACTTTCTAAATTAAACCCAAAATAATTAATTTCTAATTAAACTTCATAAACTTGATCTTAGCTCAAATTCTTCATTTTCTTGTCGATTTTCCTAGCAAACATTGCATATATGTAATTCGAATAAAACTAACTAAATATATTCCAAAACATGTTCAAATTGAATAAAACTCTTGAATTACATTACATGAATGGATTAGAGATTAAAATCAAATCAATTTTTAGGTTTCAAAACAAAAATCAAAACCTCATTTAACTTCATGATCAAACCATTTTCATGAACTCAATTTTTTCAAAACTTTTTCTTCAAAATCAAATGCATAATAAACTTGCATGGCTCATATTCTTTCAAAACTCATGGTGCATGCAAATATACATCTCATATATATCAAGGTTTCCAAACCCAAGCTCAATTTGAAGAATTCTTACAATTATTTTCATAACCATAAACATGCATGTAACCCATTTCATGTTTAGAACCCAATTTCCTTCTAATTCCATGAATAGAATCTTAAATCCTTCTTAATCTCAAGTATTATAAAAAATTCTACAAAATCAAACCAAAAACAATTAATTTTTCCAAATTAATTTCCACAACCATGAACCTAACTTAATTTCTTACTCAAAATCCAATTTCTTACAAAGTTCATGAGAATGATTCCATAACTTTCTTAATTTCTCCTTATAACTAAATTATCTACAAGAATTAAGATAAATATTTACCTAATGTTGTTGAATTCTTGAGCCTTCTTCCTAATTTTTCACTTCCTCTTGCTTCCTCTCTTTTTCCTTTAGTCCATCTCTTGAGCTAGCTTCAAAATTCCAGCAACATGGGTTCTTGTTCACAAAGAGTTGAGCTCTCTCTCTCTCTCTCTCTCGGTTCTCTCTGCCTCTAGAGTTCTCTAAGCACATATCAAATAAATGCTAACCCAAACACTTTTGAACTCATTAGTTATACACACACATGCACCTCTTTGGCAGTAGAACACGTATACGCACTAGCACTTTCTAGACAATTCTATAATTGAATCATAAATAGAATTAACTTAATGCATATTTACTCATTAGCTTAATTAAACACAACTTAGTCTTGATTAATCATAATTAGCACATAACTTAATTAATCATAACTAATCACAAATCTCACATAATTTAATTAGTCTAATTTGACTTCCATTAGAGCCCAATTAATTATATTTAAATTTATCATTCTAAATTAGATTTTTAATCAAACTCCCAAAAGGCTCCAAATATTAAATTAAACTTATTTCCAACCTCAATTTTGGTTTCTTAAATTATTAAGGCTTTCAATTTCAGATTAAACTTCAAAATCTTCGTCAATAAATTACATATTCAAATTAGACACCTCATAAATGAATTTAATGCATAATAATGTTAATTCTTAAGTCGTATAACTTAATTAACTCCAATTCGGACCCAAATTAATCGAATCTCAATTTTATAAATCTGAATCAAATATTTAATTAAACTCCCATATGGTCTGACACTCGAAATTAAAATAATTCAACTCACTATTTATACTCTCTTAAGCCATTTAGGCTTTCAATTTCTAATTCCAAAATAAATTCTCAATAGAATCATATACGAATCAGCCTCCACAACTTTCATAAATCCCAAATTAAATCAGAATAATGGGCAATTAAAATTCAAATCTCTTTAATTAATTACATGCTAATTATTATACGTGGTGGGGTCGTCACACCTACAACAGGGCACTTAATCTAATTCCAAAGAAAAATAAGTTTACCTGTAATCTTTTTGTAATCAAAGACAACAGTTGTCATCTGGGTCTTATTTGAAAAACTCGATTGTAACATATCGAGAGGAATATCATATGAAAGATATCTGTCACGACCCAAACCCGCCCCTGTAGGTTTAGCATCGTAACCGACCAGTAATCTGTGGATTATCAAAGGCCTCTAAACAGATAAGCACATAATAAAGGGCTGCGGAAGCAATTATACAAAATAGACAAGGTCTAATGAGCTGTGATAATATACATGGGACAGAAGATTTCAAAACTTGCACATACATAAGCGTGTCGGTCGAAGGACATCAATATTTACAAAACATTTACAAAAGTGTAATTCCCAGGACCCGACTTTGCAAAACAGACAGAGACTAGCATAAGTGCAAAAACAGCCATGTAACTAGACTTCGATCGGAACCTCCTCGGAAGGTACAACGGTTGGCTGACAAAAATAGAAATGAAAGCCGTCAACTCTGGCCCTGATCACGCGCCGGCTCACCTACATACATAATATAAACTGTGAGCGAAAGCTCAGTGAACAATAACAGAATAAAGGGGTTTCAATGAATGAGTCCGTACATATTCAAATATCATAATTCAGTTTCGTATCAAATTCATAATTTGTCCAGATCATATACAGAAATCATGAGGTATGCTTAAGTATACGTGATACATCCATTAGTATTAACAGAGCAGATACAGAACAGATGCAGACACGTGAGGGTTACGAATAACCAGTTCCATAAAGGAACCTCCGAATCCGGGTAACAGAGAATAAACACGCTGAGCCCCATGATAAAGCCTCCTGTACGGGTAACAGAGTGCAGACAGATTAAGTTCCATGATGGAACCTTCGATACCGGGTAACAGCCAACAGATATCACATGATGCTAAGGATGTCACGAATACATATCAGAAATTGGACAATCATTCATTGTACAGAACATATCATTTCAGAAAACAGATCTTAATTCATCACACAGAAAATAGGTAAAGTTGAACATAGCTTTACTATGTTATTACTCACAGTTGGCCTTGAGACAGAAAGACGAAGCAGATTGATCAACGGTACGCGACACGTGACCTACATAACACATAACAGACACACACTTGAAACACACGTTCTAATTGTACATAACTTACTTCATTGGCTCTTAGTGTGTTTTTAACCTTTAATCCTCATTATGGAGTCTTAAACATGGCCTAGGAATGTCTAGGATGGAATGAGGATGCAAGAGTGCATTGGAAAACATTTCTTAAAACTTGCTGAAAATAAGGTCCACGCTCAAGCGTGGGTTTCCTCGCTTAAGCGGGCATGCAGACAATGAATCTCCGCTCGAGTGTGACTTTCACCGCTTGAGCGGACTGTAAACTCTTAAAAAAGTACTGGATGCATGATTTTCACGCTCGACGGGCGCTCGACCTACGCTCGAGCGTGAGACTCAGAACCTCGCTCGAGCGTGGATTTCCTCGCTCGAGCGGACTGTAAAACACAAGAACTTCTGGGTATATGCATTTCACGCTCGAGCGTAAACCTCGACGCTCGAGCGTAAACCTCGACGCTCGAGCGGAGGTGCATGTACTCAGAGTGTACGCTCAAGCGTAAAGTTCCCCGCTCGAGCGTAGATCAAATTTTTGGAAATTCCAGATTTGATCACCAAGCTCAAATTCAACCCCAAATGCATCAAACTCAATTTTCTGGGCCCAAGACTTTGGAAAACACTTAGTAACTCATAAAACAACATGTTTAAAGCATCATAACAAGAAATCATGGCCCAAAAGTATGCCAGTCGTGCAAAATTCCAACATAAACTTTATGAATATGTCATTAATACAACATGCAAGAACTTCCTTGAATTCAAACACTCCAAAACATAATCAAACTTGGTAATTTAATGGCAAATAAGATGAATGACCAAAATGTAAGTGAGGTTAACACATGCATGAAAGAAATCTTTGAAATCATGCTCAATTTGTGAGAAAATGTACATGCATGCATGAATTCACTTGCCTACTTCAAATTATAGCTTAATTAACCCATGAATTCACCTATTTCATTCATACACAAGCTCTAAGTGGCCCAAAAACAAGATTAAAGGGTTAAGTTCTTACCTAGGCTTTTCAATTCCTTATGCTAGAGAAGGTCTTGAGTGATCTTCCAAGTTTTCCTAGCATTTTCCCTCCTTGTGAATTCAATCTTCAAGCTCTACACTAATTCTCCCTTCTCTCACTCTCTCACCCGTTTGTCTCTCTTGGGCAAGCACAAAATGTGATGGAATGAAGAAAAAGGAGTGAGTGGGCTTAGAGTGGTGCCTCAAATAGGCTTGGATACAAATAAGATTAATTGAGCTTAATTGGTGCACATTAATTTAATCTAATTTAATCATTCCGAACCGAATTTTAATTAGACCTACCATAAAATTCTATAAATCTTAATTAGCACGTAAATCAAGTCAATTTCTGGTTCGGATGCTGATAAGGCTTTCAATTCGCAAATCGAAACTAAAACATGAACAGATCTTTCTACACCGAACAGATAAAGACACAAAAATAATGCAATACACAAGCAAATTAATCCCAAATCCCTCCTAAATTACTGTTAGGCATAATTAAGTACGGATTAATGTTAATCATGGGTCGGGGTTATTACAGTCTTCCTCTCTTAAAAGAGTTTGGTCCTCCAAACTCGAATTACCTTCATTCTGGAACAACATTGAGTCCAATGGGAACAAATCTGGATATCTCTTCATCATGTCTTCTTCTGTTTCCCAAGTTGCATAGGTTTCTCCACGGTTTTGCCAATCAACTTTTACCAACAATATTTCTTTATTTCTCAAACTTTTGATCCTGCGATTCACAATTTGGATAGGTGTTTCCTCATAAGTGTAGTCGTCCTTCAAAAGCACATACGTTGGTTCAATGACATGGAGCGGATCTCTTAAATACTCTCGAAGCATCGATACGTGAAATACATTGTGCATATGTTCCATTACTGGTGGTAAAGCTACCCGATACGATACTGGATCTTTTCAAGGACTTCATAAGGTCCAACGTACCTTAGCGCCAACTTGCCCTTAACATCAAACCAAGTTTGACCCTTCATCGGGGTTACCTTTATGAACACATGGTCTCCAACTTCATATTCCCTATCCCTTCTTCGGACATCAGCATAGCTCTTCTTCCGACTCTGTGCAGTTTTCAGACGCTGTTGGATCAGTTTCACCTTCTCGGTTATTTCTTGCACAAGTTCCGGTCCCAACAAAGGTCTATCACCTACTTCAGTTCAACATATCGGAGAACGGCATTTTCTTCCATATAAAGCTTTGTAAGGAGCCATTCCAATGCTTGAATGGTAACTGTTGTTGTACACAAATTCAGCTAATGGGAAATAGGTCTCCCAGTTTCCTTGGAAGTCTAATACACACATTCTAAGCATATCTTCCAGAGTCTGATTGGTTCGTTCAGTTTGCCCATCTGTCTGCGGGTGATAGGCACTACTCAACCTCAGTTCAGTCCCCAAAGCCTGTTGCAAACTCTGCCAACATCTCGACACAAACTTTGAGTCCCTGTCAGACACAATAGATACTGACACTCCATGCAATCTCACAATTTTAGTCATATAAATATTGGCCAATTTGTCAACATTGTAAACAGATTTAACAGGTAGGAAATGAGCAGACTTAGGTAAACGGTCAACTATAATCCAAATAGAGTCCATACCTCGAGAAGAATGAGGCAATCCCACAATGAAGTCCATGGTAATGTGCTCTCATTTCCATTCCGGTATTGGAAGTGGTTGTAGCAAACCAGCGGGTCGTTGATGTTCAGCTTTAACCTGTTGGCAATGTAGACATTTAGCCACAAAATCAGCAATACTCTTTTTCATTCCAGGCCACCAAACATTCTGTTTCAAATTGTGAAACATTTTCGTGTTCCCCGGGTGCATGGCAAACTTACTGTTGTGAGCTTCGATCATAACACGTTTTCTCAAATCACCATAATCGAGTACACAAAGACGGTTTGAAATTTCAGCACGTTATTCTCAAACACAAATCCCGGCCTCGGCTTTGAATCAAATTCCTTTATGATCTTTTTCAAGTATTCATCTTCGCATTGTTTTTGTTTGATCTCGTCAAGAATTGTAGGTTGAGCGGGAATAACAGTTAAGATCCCACCTTGTTCTCGCACGACAATCTCAATCTCTTTCTGTTCCAGGTCATCTAGCAATTCTTTTCGGTTGGATAACAGACATGACAAATTTGCAATGGATTTTCGGCTCAAGGCATCTGCCACGGTATTAGCTTTCCCTGGGTGATATAAGATCTGTAAATCATAATCTTTGATTAACTCTAACCATCGCCTCTGTCTCATGTTCAATTCCTTTTGGGTGAAGAAATATTTCAAGCTTTTATGATCGGTATACACCTCATAAGTTACCCCATACAAGTAGTAACGCCAGATTTTCAAAGCAAACACCACAGCTGCTAATTCAAGATCGTGCGTCGGGTAATTCTTTTCAGGAAGTCGGAGTTGTCTAGAAGCATAGGCAATCACTTTTCCGTTTTGCATTAATACACATCCCAAACCTTTGTAGAAAGCATCACTGTAAACTTGAAACCCATCAGTACCATTGGGCAAAGTTAAAATTGGTGTAGTCACTAACCTGGTTTTCAATTCTTGAAAGGCTGCCTCTCTTTGTTCATTCCAATCAAATGACACATTTTTTTGAGTTAACTAGGTCAATGGTATGGCAAGCTTGGAAAAGTTTTTCACAAATCTTCGGTAGTAACCTGCAAGTCCCAAGAAACTTCTAACTTCTGTCACATTTGTTGGTTTAGGCCAGTCCACAATAGCTTCAATTTTCTGAGGGTCAACAGAAACACCATCCTTGTTGATTACATGGCCCAAAAATGCCACACTGTCAAGCCAGAATTCACATTTGGACAATTTAGCGTATAATTTCTTTTCTCTCAAGGTCTGTAGAGCAATTCTCAAGTGATTCTCATGTTCTTCCCTACTCTTGGAGTAAATCAGAATATCATCAATAAACACAACAATGAATTCATCCAGAAATGATTTAAATACTCTGTTCATAAGATCCATGAAGGCAACAGGTGCATTGGTCACCCCAAACGACATTACTAAAAATTCATAATGTCCATATCTAGTTCTGAATGCAGTTTTCTTTACGTCTTCAGCCCTGACCTTTAACTGGTGATACCCAGATCTGAGGTCAATTTTGGAAAATACTTGGGCACCCTGAAGTTGGTCAAACAAGTCATCTATTCGGGGCAGAGGGTATTTGTTCTTGATAGTCACTTTGTTCAGTTCTCGATAGTCTATATACAACCTCAAAGATCCATCATTCTTTTTGACAAACAAGACTAGAGCACCCCAAGGTGAACTGCTCGGACAGATAAATTTCTTATTCAACGGCTCCTGAAGTTGAGTTTTTAATTCTTTCAATTCTGAGGTAGACATTCTATAGGGGGTCTTGGAAATAGGTTGTGTTCCCGGAAACACCTCAACAATGAATTCAATTTCTCTATCAACTAAGTCCCCAGGTAAGGCATTCGGAAACACATCGGGAAATTCACAAGCAACAGGGATAGTTTCTACATTAGTTTCGTCAGATGATGCGGTCAGTATACAACACAAGTAACCCTTACATCCCTTCATAAGCAATTTTATGGCTTTCAGAGCTGAAATCAGATATGGGGGAGGAACTACCCCATTCCTAGTAAAAGTAAATTCAGGCATACCCGGTGGTCTAAACACAATAGATTTACTTGCATAGGCAATGGTAGCACAGTATTTAGTCAACCAGTCCATTCCTAAAATGCAATCAAAATGATCAATGTTCAAGGGCAATAAGTCAACATATAACATCATATCGCCAATCATAATATCACATGCGGGATAAACATGAGCACACATCATAGAACCCCCAGACGGCGTAGATACAGATAACATATATGTCATAAGTTCTAATGGTCTAGTCAATTTTCGAGAGAAAGCATGCGATACAAAGGAATGTGTAGAACCAGAATCTATCAGTACACATGCATTTTGAGAACACACAAAGAGTGTACCTGACACCACAGTATAGGTGTTTTGTACGTCACTGGGCACTAAGGCGAACACTCGATCTTGTCTCAGAGGTTCTTTTTCAGTATTTGTTTTTGCATTTGTTTTGGCTGTAGAAGCGGATCCAGCTGAACTTGCCGTAGGCGGCTAGTATTCTTAGACCTGAGTGGGCAATCTTTCACTACATGACCTGACTGGCCACATCGAAAACAAGCACCGGATACTCGGTAGCACACACTTCTATGCCTTCTACCACAATCAGAACAGACCGGGATAGACCCACTACTTTGACTCGAGCTGCTTGTAGACCCCGTGTTTTGTTTCTTACTAACAAAAGACCGGTCTCTTCTAAAACCAAACCCAGGCCTTTTTCCTTTCCAATCCGTTTGTATAGCTGCTGGGGCTTTATTTTGTTTCATAGCGGCTATGGTGGCTTCCGCCATTAAGGATCTGTCTAAAACTTCCACATAAGTAGGCAATTTCAATACGCCTACCCGATCAAACACCTCTAAATCCAGTCCACCTTCAAATTTTCGTGCTTTCTTGTAATCAGTATCCACCATATGTGGAGCAAACCGTGCCAGTTCGGTGAATTTGGCTTCATACTCTGCTACAGACATTCTTCCCTGTTTAAGTTCTTGAAACTCAGACACCTTCCGATCCCTGAAACATTGGGGAAAATATTTATCATGGAAGATGGCATTAAATTGTGCCCACGTCATATTCCCATTGCCACTTCGAATCAATAACCACCACCTTCGGGCTTCATCCTTCATAGTATAAGTGGCTAAGAGGACTTTCTGGAGTTCAGAACAAGGAAACACTTCATATAGCTTTTCCATTTCCAGTAACCACGTTTCTACTTTCAACGGTTCAATTCCACCATAGAATGTCGGCAGTTTCATTTTCATGAATTTCTGTGTCAAGTTGATGATGTCATTATTATCTGCTTCAGCTTGTGCCGGCGGAGGTAGAGGGGGCAAAGGTGGTTGTCTTTGTTGTTGTGTCAAAGTTTCAGTTAATGCTGCAAGCATTTGTTCCATTCGGTCCATGCGAGCCTCTGAAGATTTATTTACATCACTTCCTCTTGCATTCTCCATGTTACTATAGAGACATCAAACGATAATAAACATAGGCATAATCTTATTCGTTTCTTTCAATTCATTTACTCAAATTTACATACATTAAGTTTCCATATTCATTTGGATTACCACACACTCACACATGCAGATAGAATGCCCCTAACTCTTACTAGGACATCCTAAGCTCATATGGACCTGTGTGTGCGGTAGAACATGTGCTCTGATACTACTCTGTTACGACCCAAACCTACCCTTGTAAGTTTAGCATCGTAACCGGCCAGTAATCCGTGGATTACCAAAGGCCTCTGAACATATAAGCACATAATAAGGGGCTGCGAAAGCAATTATACAAAATAGACAAGGTCCAATGAGCTGTGATAATATACATGGGACAGAAGATTTCAAAACCTGCATATACATAAGCGTGTCGGTCGAAGGACATCAATATTTACAAAACATTTACAAAAGTGTAATTCCCAGGACCCGACTTTGCAAAACAGACAGAGACTAGCATAAGTACAAAAACAACCATGTAACTAGACTTCGATCGGAACCTCCTCGGGAGGCACAACGGTTGACTGATAAAAACAGAAATAAAGGCCGTCAACTCTGGCCCTGATCATGCGCCGGCTTACATACATACATAATATAAACTGTGAGCGAAAGCTCAGTGAACAATAACAGAGTAAAGGGGTTTCAATAAATGAGTCCGTACAGATTCAGAAAACATAATTCAGTTTCGTATCAAATTCATAATTTGTCCAGATCATATACAGAAACCATGAGGTATGCTTAAGTATACGTGATACATCCATTAGTATTAACAGAGCAGATACAGAACAGATGTAGACACGTGAGGGTTACGAATAACCACTTCCATAAAAGAACCTCCAGATCCGGATAACAGAGAATAAACACGCTGAGCCCCATGATAGAGCCTCTGGTACGGGTAACAGAGTGCAGACAGATTAAGTTCCATGATGGAACCTCCGATACCGGGTAACAGCCAACAGATATCACATAATGCTAAGGATATCACGAATACATATTAGAAATTGAACAATCATTCATTGTACAAAACATATCATTTCAGAAAACAGATCTTAATTCATCACACATAAAATAAGTAAAGTTGAATATAGCTTTACTATGTTATTACTCACAGTTGGCCTTGAGACAGATAGACGGAGCAGATTGGTCAACGGTACGCGGCACATGACCTACATAACACATAACAGGCACACACTTAAAACACACGTTCTAATTGTACATAACTTACTTCGTTGGCTCTTAGTGTGTTTCTAACCTTTAATCCTCATTATAGAGTCTTAAGCATGGCCTAGGAATGCCTAGGATGGAATGAGGATGCAAGAGTGCATTAGAAAACATTTCTTAAAACTTGCTGAAAATAAGGTCCACGCTCGAGCGTGGGTTTTCTCGCTCGAGCGGGCATGCAGACAATGAATCTCCGCTCGAGTGTGACTTTCACCGCTCGAGCGAACTATAAACTCTTGAAAAAGTACTGGATGCATGATTTTTACACTCGACGGGCGCTCGAGCGTGAGACTCAAAACCTCGCTCGAGCGTGGATTCCCTCGCTCGAGCGGACTGTAAAACACAAGAACTTATGGGTATATGCATTTCACGCTCGAGTGTAAACCTCGACGCTCGAGTGGAGGTGCATGTACTCAGAGTGCACGCTCGAGCGTAACGTTCCCCGCTCGAGCGTAGATCAAATTTCTAGAAATTCCAGATTTGATCACCAAGCTCAAATTCAACCCCAAATGCATCAAACTCAATTTTCTAGGCCTAAGACTTTGGAAAACACTTAGTAACTCATAAAACAACATGTTTAAAGCATCATAACAAGAAATCATGGTTCAAAAGTATGCCAATCGTGCAAAATTCCAACACAAACTTTATGAATATGTCATTAATACAACATGCAGGAACTTCCTTGAATTCAAACACTCCAAAACATAGTCAAACTTGGTAATTTAATGGAAAACAAGATGAATGACCAAAATATAAGTGAGGTTAACACATCCATGAAAGAAATCTTTGAAATCATGCTCAATTTGTGAGAAAATGTACATGCATGCATGAATTCACTTGCCTACTTCAAATTCTAGCTTAATTAACCCATGAATTCACCTATTTCATTCATACACAAGCTCTAGGTGGCCAAAAACAAGATTAAAGGGTTGAGTTCTTACCTAGGCTTTTCAATTCCTTATGCTAGAGAAGGTCTTGAGTGATCTTCCAAGTTTTCCTAGCATTTTCCCTCATTGTGAATTCAATCTTCAAGCTCTACACCAATTCTCCCTTCTCTCACTCTCTCACCCGTTTGTCTCTCTTGGGCAAGCACAAAATGCGATGGAATCAAGAAAAAGTAGTGAGTGGGCTCAAAGTGGTGCCTCAAATAGGCTTGGATACAAATAAGATTAATTGAGCTTAATTGGTACACTTTAATTTAATCTAATTTAATCGTTCCGAACCGAATTTTAATTAGACCTACCATAAAATTCTATAAATCCTAATTAGCATATAAATCAAGTCAATTTCTAGTTCGGACGCCGATAAGGCTTTCAATTTGCAAATCGAAACTAAAACATGAACAGATCTTTCTACACCGAACAGATAGAGACACAAAAATAATGCAATACACATGCAAATTAATCCCAAATCCCTCCTAAATTACTGTTAGGCATAATTAAGTACGGATTAACGTTAATCATGGGTCGGGGTTGTTACAATATCATACTTCATAGGCCTAGCAAGCCAGAGAAAATGTTGTTGTACTTTCTTTACTCTCCATTGCATCTCGAGATACCTTTTTTGTGGGATTGAAAGGAGTTCGATGACAATGGCGATGACAAGATCTCGGTAACGGAGCTTGTATCAGTTATGAAAGCTCTCCAATCCAACACATCGTAGGACGAACTGAAGTGGATGATGGAGGAGCTCGATATCGACCTCGACGGCTTCATCAGTCTTGAAGAGTTTACCAGTTTCTGCAAGGGCGCAGTGACACTGCCAGAGACGACAGCGGTATGGCAAGGCTGAAGGATTCCTTTGAGTTATATGATCAGGACAAGAACGGAGTGATCTTGTCTTGGAGATCGACGCGAGAGAGAGAGAGAGAGAGAGAGAGAGAGAGAGAAAAACAACGAGAGAGAGAAATAGAGAGTGTGACATACATCAAATTTCTCTGTGATAGATGGGTGTGGGGTTTAGGGACTTTAGACATCAAAAAATAATATTGTGGATGTCACGTCCAATATTTTATTACTCGGATAACATTACCCAAAATTCATTAATTAAGCTCATTTACAATAGACAATTCATCCTTGGATGAAATGATGAATAATTAAATATACAAGTTCCCTCTCGTGACACAACAATGACATTTACATACAAATAAAAGAAATGCCCCGAGACTTGCAATAAAAGAAAGGACACTACTCTTTACAAAAAAATAGCGCCCAACCAAACAAACAAATTAAGTAGTACAATCCATCGCTACGTTACACTTATGAAATGGCAAAACCCATTGTTTGATTTTCAAATTTGAAAAGCATTCCTTGTACACATGTACAGGCAGGGGGTGAGCAACCACTAACTCACCAAACAATCTCATATTAAAGCATTAGAAGATATGCTGGTACAAAGATACTCATACATATACGTGATATCGTATCATGTCAAAACCATATGATTTTATTACATAATCTCTTAAATCCAATTTATATAATTAATCACAACTAGTTAACTTAAATAAATAAGCATGCCTCAAATGCAACATGACATCCTTTTCAATTCATTCAATTATCTTATTATCAATTGAATCAAATAATTAAACAATTCATCATGATATTTAACAAAGCATCAAATACATTTTATACAGTCTTATGAGATGAATACATATGTCATGTCATGTTCAAAATATTTTTTCTCATCTTTTGAAAATCTCGTGCACAATGCCAATTTGAAAACACATTAATCCAACAATTTCAATAAAATTTCAAGGTGATAAATACGACTCAGGTAATCCCTAGGCTGGTGTCTGCAAGTAGGCATATCAAGCTCTACCAAATCCCGACTTTACCGGTCTCCGACCGGAAGGGCAGTGGTACCTCCTCCGCGCGTGTTTTTGGTCTTTCACCCTGGACACTCAGGCCAACTTAACCAACATCAAACTACACCCCCTATCTGGACTTACCAACTTATTTATCCAAAACAAATCAAATGATCTTGTTTCACCAAAAACAATTCATTTCTCAAATCAATAGTTTTTAATTACAATTCAAAATCCATGATAGCAATGAAATAGAATGGCAATGCAATATGTAACAATGCATTAAGATAGTTCCAATTTCAATTCCACCGCACAATGCTCCATTGTGATCAATTTCCATATCTCTATCAATGTAATACCATGATACAATCCCAAGAGATAATATAATAATATCAATGTTCATGTATTTACCACATGTATATCAACAACTTCCAACTTAGTCTTTTCAAAACAATTCAACAATATTCTTTATACACAACAAACTTCCAAAATCAAACATTTTGTTATCTTTCCAAAAATCTCATTTAAATACCAACATGGAAATCCTCTACCGGTTACCAAAATCAAAACTTTTAAACAATAGGTTCATCATTAGCAATAACATATAACACCAAGGCGGCTTCAAGGTTTCATCAATTTCTAACTCACATACTTTATCAATGAAAGGTAATTACAATCTTTCCAAAGCTCATCACCATTCTAAACATTAAATAGAATCAAATTCTCATTTTTTCTTATGCAAATAAAATCTCGGGATCTTCAAGTTAAATCATAATTAATAAGTATAAGTAAATATTCCAACACTTAATCAATTATATCAAAATCTTCTCTTAACTATAACTATAAAATATAACACGAGTGTTCACTTTCCAATTATCAACATCAATCCTCATCAAATTAAACCAAGGGAAAATAAATAAAGAAAGAAATAAAAGTTTTAACAACTCATTTTTGTTTTAATCCAATTCATCCATTTGCTCCAAATGAGCTAAAATCACATTCTTTTCTTTTTTTTTCAAAGACCGCCAAAACCGTTCAAATATCTCATAAAAATTTTGAAGTGTGAAATTATTATTATAACATTACTCAACTAGTAAAAATAGGGACCAAATACCATACCACATCAACTTAAATCTCGCTTATTTTCCCAAATCTCATACTTGGTCAATATCATCACTTTTAATCTCATAATATTAAAAGTTAGGAATTTAACCTAATAACACCCCTTTAATTACGAAGGATTTTAAATATTAACCAAACTAATTTAATTCATTAATTTCGTAAGTCCATTATGTTTACCCTCTTCCAAATTAATAATACGAAACGTAACTCCACGTGCCTCATCCATCAAACATAACCATATTTCAACATAACCATTTTTCATGCCAACTTAAAGAGGTAATATTTTTCCCAAATTCTCTACCAATAACAATTTCATCACTTTTTCTAAAATTAATAAATCAACATTCACAAAACATCATGGATATAACACTTTAAGAGTTTTTAAATCCCCAAACCACTCTATGATTCCAACTTAGCAATTTACCCAAATATTCATAAACATCAATTTATTTTTCTCACAAAAATTAATTCAAAAAAAAAAAAAATCAAAGGTGAGACAAATATTTCAACACTATCTTCTCAAAATAAATTATCTAACCCTAATATGAGGTAGATACAACCCATACAACTATAAATTTTATTTTCAGATTTTTTTTTTTTTACAAAATTACCAACACAAGATGATTTTCCCAAATCAAGTTCAAGATATCAGCATTCTTAACATTTCAACATAATTTTCTTCTAAAAATTAACCAAACAAAAATCTAAGAAATATATATATGTAATACCTCCTATAATGATATATTTTCTCAAAATAATCCTAACATAGCTTTAATGTAATAATATGAAGAAAGTTCCTACCTCAAATATGAAGCAAAGCAAATCCGAAAATGCAAACATCGCCCGATCATAGATTCGAGACCACCATTGTGAAGATCACGACGAGCTCTTCGACTTTCATTTACAACACTTTTACAAAATCTTACTCTAAAGACTCCCATTTCAAGCTCAAAGGTTAAGCAATAATGGTGAACATGGAAAGAGAGAGAGACACACGCTGTGTGTGTGTGAGAGAGAGATTGACGGGCAGAGAGACACGGACAGGAGCTCTTTGCTCCAAACCCCAAAAGAAATGAATGGGAAAAAAGAAAAAAGAAAAAAGAAAAAAGAAAAAAAAAAAAAAAGGAAAGGCAAAAAAAAAAAAAAAAAAAAATATATATATATATATAATATAATTTTTGTAATAATATCTCAAAATTTTATAATATAAATTATAAAATGATATTTCTTAACACAAAATATAATATTTTTGCACACCACAAAATATAATCTTTTGGTCACTATGAAATATACACTTATTTTATTCACTATAAAAATATATATAATTTTTCACCATATGGTACCCACCATAAATTCAACTTTCAAATATTTACTATAATCCCATATAATAAATAATAATAACTTATCAATCACATAATTAAAAGGGACCAAATAATTAAACATGAATCATAAACAAATTCAAATTAAATTGAATCTAAATTATGGGTCTCCCCATAAGTCAAACATGGTCCAATTATAAACCACAATAGACATAACTAATTTATTTCAAATCATGGTCCAAACATCCAAAACTCAATTTCAATTTCTGTTATAAATTAAACTGAACACCAATCAGTCTGTAAATTCTCATAAAAGAAATACTCACCATTAAATTCTGAAATTTTTATCCAACATGCTAGACTCTTATAAGAACACCATAATAAAAATTTCATAATTTCTGAGATCAAAAATTATATTTTAAAAAAACAATTATTACAAAATTAAACCATTTTCGCACATAACTTTAGACAACACTCCAATCCAAATATTACTCAATTAATTTATGCATTGACTATTTAAAAGAAAAATATTTTGGGACATTACAGTGGATCTCTTCCATTACTAAAAATAGGAGAGGGACCTTAGACTAATTTTCCCCTAACTAATTACTATTTTGGATTTTTTTATTGATAAATCTTATTTAGAGATGTTTTAACTCAATAAGTCCACCAAGAAAATTTATAATTTAGTTAGTCCCATGTATTTATACTTTTATTTCATGAGGTCCCTTTTTTTTTTTCCTGATTTATATTGTTTGTTAGACTATTATACCCTTATGTCTATTGTTGATATGTATTACATAGAAAAATGATATACACATCTCTTTTTTGTTACTACCTCTATTTTGGTAGTTACCATTATTCACGTTTTTCTTTTCGATTAGTTTCATTCACACTTGTGGTATTGTTTCATTGTGCTAGGGTTTCGAAACTTTCAATTTCGTAGGGTTTAGAAACTCTAGTTTACACATGATGGTGAAATAATATTATGCTCCTCCATTGTTGCGGTGAAACTTTGTGTTCCTCCATTGTCACTTTGTGTTCGAAGTTCTGTGTTCGTCCATTGTTACTCTATGTTTCTCTATTGTTGTAAGTCGAAACTCTGTTTATGTCCAATCAATTTTGTTACAAACATATTCTTCAAAGGTATATTTGGTTTGATTTGGATTGGTGGAATGGTAAAATTACATAGATTGTTAATGGTAGTGATGATGATGGAGATGAGAATGTAGGTGATATTTTTTTTGTTTGTAGAGTGATTGAGATTTTTTTTGAATTTCTAATTCTATTGCTGCCATTGTTTCTATTTTTTTTTTTGTCAATCAGTGTGAATGTTCATATTTTACATTGTTTGAAAGTTTGAGAAATACGTAATGTCCCAAAATATTTTCTTTTAAATAGTCAATGCATAAATTAGTTGAGTAATATTTGGATTGGAGTGTTGTGTAAAGTTATGTGCGAAAATGGTTCAATTTTGTAATAATTTTTTTTTAAAACAATATATATAATTTTCGATCTCAGAAATTATGAAATTTTTATTATGCTGTTTTTATATGAGTAAAACACGTTGGATAAAAATTTCAGAAATTAACTGATAAGAATTTATTTTATAAAAAATTTGCGGACTGATTAGTGTTCAGTTTAATTTATAGCAGAATTTGAAATTGAGTTTTGGGTGTTTGGACCATGACTTGAGATAAATTTGTTGGGTCTATTTTGGTATATAATTAGACCACATTTGGCTTACGGGTGAGACCCATGACTTAGATTTAATTTAACTTGAACTTTTTATGACTCGTGTTTAACTGTTTGGTCCTTTTTAATTACGTGATTGATGGTAACCACCTTGGGAGTTGTTATTATTTATTATATAGGATTATAATAAATATTTGATAGTTGATTTTATGGTGTGTACCATGTGGTGAAAAATTATATATTTCTATAGTGAATAAAATGGGTGTATATCTTATAGTGAGCAAAAGATTATAGGTGGTGTTTGGGAACCAAGTTCCCAATTTTTTTTCTCATTTTTTCCACTAAAAGACAGATTTTGCAAAACCAAAAAAAAACAAATTCAAACAAAATATCATATCCAACTCCATAATCATTTCACTTTTTCTCCCACAAACATCACATCCAACCACAAAAAAATCCAACTATCTTTTCAAACACTAAAATTTTTTTATCCAATAATATCCTACAACTAAAAAAAACCTACATAAAAACCCACTTCCTAAACACCCACTATATTTTGTGGTGTATAAAAATGTTATATTTTGTGGTGAGAAAAATTATATCATTTTATGATTTATGTTACAAAATTTTGAAATACTATTACAATATATATTGTACAAGTTAATGGGTTGAATAATACAAAAAATAAACAAATAAAATTTTGAAAAACGTGTGTGTTGGAACGTGCTTAGAGACATAGCCCATGTGGGCTGTCTCTTTCTTTTCCTTCTTTTCCTCGTCTCCTTTACTTCCATCTTTCTTCATCTTTTTTTTTTTTTTGTGGGTAAATTACATTTACCTCCCATGAGATTTCTGACAAATATAAGAACCTCCCCTGTAGTTTGAATAATTACAGTAACCTCCCTTATTTTACTTGACAATGTCAAGATTTCCCCAAAATTTGACCGCCGTTTATACACATAACCGACCCTGCTGATGTCATCAAATGTAAACACTAAAATACCTATAATGCCCTCAAGTGCCCATTTTTCATGAACTCATATACCAAAAAATGTTTTAAAAAAATTTATTTTTTTATTTTAAATATATAATTTTTATTTAAATATTTTATTTTATTTTGTAAATATTTTAAATTTTAAATTTTAATATTTTAAACTCAAAACACAATTTCTCACTCAAATCGTAACCAAACATATAAAACAGAACTCAATTAAGAAATTATTTTTAAAACTCATAACCAAACACATAACTCGAAAAAGCTTGTACAAGCTTGTCTCTTTGGCCATCATGCATGAAAATGCTTTATTGGTGGCTTGAGAGCCAAATGCCATACTCCTTTGAGCTTGAGACGTGATAAGGAGGGTGGCAGTACACACATTTCCTTGCAAATACAATGCTTTGCTTCTGTTGCTCTCTTTTGCAGCAAAACCAGAAGGCTGGAAAACGCAGTGGCCGACCGGCCACATGAAGTAGTTGATAGCCACCTTCTGTGGCCGACCGGCCACCAATCCATTATTGTGCAAAAGTGTTCCTGTTTTGGTGCAGAGGCAGTCTGGAATATTGGTTCATTGTTCAAAGATCAAGATGAGTGCAAACAAAGGCAACTGGTGGCAAGGCGATGGATTTTTAGGAGGATGCAACCGAGCATGCATGTCTCCCTCGCCCGCGAGGCCGGTTTATTGCTTTATTAGTTAGGTGTAGCTAATCATTACATGCGTTGTAATTAATTAGTTTTTTTTATTTTGTAATATTTTAATTTTTTTAATTTTAATATTTTAAACTCAAAACACAATTTCACACTCAAATTGTAACTAAATACATAACTCAAAACTTAATTCAAAAATTATTTTCAAACCTCAAAACCAAACACATAACTCGACACTACTTTCAAAACTCTATACTCAAATCGTTACCAAACACATAACAAAAAAATTAAAATATTTAAAAATATATATTATAAAATAAAATATTTAAAATAAAAACTATATATTTAAAATAAAAAATAAATTTTTTTAAATTTTTTAATATTTAAAAAATATATTTAACGTAAGTTTTGTATTTTTTTTAAAAATTTGTGTTTGGTGATGAGTTTTGAAAATAATTTTTGAATTGAGTTTTGAGTTGTATTTTTGGTTAAGACTATGAGTTTTAAAAAGATTTTTGAAAATTTCTAATTGGAATTGTGATTCTAAAAGAAAACCAAACATGTTTCTAAAAAAATAATTTTTTGGAACATGTTTTTACTCAAAACTCAATTCAAAAATTATTTTCAAAAACTCTTAACCAAACACAAATTTAAAACTCAATTGAAAACTCTTTTCAAAACTCAAAACTCTTTTCAAAACTTAAAACCAAACTTTTTCCAAAACTCTATTTTAAAAGAAAAAATTAAAAACAAATTATTTTATTTTTTAAAATTATTTTTAGAATCATGATTTGAATGTGGAGTCGTATTTTGAGTTATAAGTTTTGAAATTTTTTGAAATTATTTTTTTAGGGTAAATATTTTATTTATTTATTTTAATGTGCATTATATTTCATACATTTATGTGTTGTATTTTTTAATATTTTAAATATTAATTTTTTAAATTTTTTTTTGTTTATTTTAAATGTATAATTTTTATTATAAATATTTTGAAATTATTTTATTTCATGGTTGGGTTGGTCAATCACGGGCAGTGGCAATGATGTTAGTCATGAACAAATGGTTTTTTTTTTGTCTTTTTGCAGGCAAAAGTAAGGGTAATATGGTCATTTTCTATAGGATACTAATGTTGTTTGTGCAAAATAGACAGAATGGGAGAATTTTGACATTGTCAGGTAAAGTATGGGAGGTTCCTGTAATTATTCAAACCACAAATGGGAGTTTTGAAGGAGGGGTTTTAAATCTCAACTTATTTTTATCCATGAGAATGTTCTTTGTGCCAAATTAAGAAAAATATGGCTTTGATTGAGTTTCACCATGAAATGGGAGGGTTATAGGGTTTTTGATGGAAATCCTAGAAATTGGAGGTTTTTGAAAGCATGAGTGAAACTATGAAATTCTTCTTTTTCTTCTGTTTAAATATGTAAAAGAGTGTGGATTTTCACAATGTGATATAATGGGAGGATGATTCTCTTGATAGAAAAGGGGGAGGACTTATTTCTAAACTATTGTTGAATGTAAGGAAATATTTAAGTGAAAGATGATAGTTGTTGGGTGTTATGAATTGTGGAATTTAATGTTTGAAGAACATTACATGTAGCCTTGTTGAGATTACCTTATCAATTATGGTGAAAGGTGAAATGTGGTTAAGTGTTGATAACAAATGGTTATCTTGGAAAGAGCATTGAAAAGAGCTAATGGGAAATATGATTGTTGGCATTATTGTAGAGACTTTGAGAATGGAGGCATGTTTTGAGATATGAGAAATCATCGCATTGCATATTCATTTATGTTATTATAAATTTTGCATTGTAAATTTCAGTTGAAGTTAATTGTTTTCTGAAAAAACATAATAATGCAATGAGAACTATGATAATGTAAAAGGGGTAAATACGTGGTAAGTCTAGATAGGGGGTGTAATTGAATTTGATAAGTTGACCTGAGTATCCATGGTGAAAGATCAGAAAACCGCGCGGGTAGGTGTCGAGCCTTCCGATTAATACCGATAAAAATGACATTTTGGTAACACTCGTAGAGTCTACTTGCAGACACCAGCCTAGGGATTACCAGTGTCGTATTTACCGCCCCTATTGAATTAATATTGGAAGTTTGAAGTTGATGAGATTACAAGATAATATTGAGAACATGGTGATTTGAAATAATGCATTGAAATGAATATTTTCCTCACTTATTAACTTGGCATGGCATTGCATTTACGTTTATTTTTATGTTGAGGAAAGAGCATAACTGTATATACTTTGTGAGAATTTCTCTACTGAGCTTTATGCTCACCCCTATGGGATTTGGTGCAGGTAAAGATGTGGTGATTCCGCCGAACTGATGGCGTGGACGTGATTGTGAAGAGTGCTTACTCTTATATTTTTGTGTAAATTTTGTAAAGCCAAGGGCTAAGGTGTATGGGTCCGAGAGACTATTTTGTGTAGCCGGGCTATTGCCTTGGAACTTGTAAGCCCTTGAGGGCCTTATTCGTTTTGATTTGATGATTTTACATGCTATAGATTCATGTACTAGTTTATCAATGAATGTATAACCGCATGTGAGATTATTTTGTAAAGCATTTGATCTTATGTAATGGGATTTGGTTAATATCTTATTTGGAAGTGGGTAGTTCATGTCGAATTATTTCGGGGCATTACAACTTGGTATCAGAGCTACCGGGTTTGAATACTTGAGACTCGCGGGAAGTGGTTGTTATACCACAATGGGTTCATCTCGTATGATTAGGAAATGCCTTGTTTATTTGTGACTATGTGATAGCATGCTTATGTGATTATGTGGGTATGGGATTAGACTTTTGGGATGTTATTTGAACCTATTAGTTTCCTTGAAGTCTTATTACAAGGGTACTTGATCAATACTCATTCTACTAAGAATTCTTGGTTTCTCATGGGACGAATCTCATCACTAAAGGATAATTCGTATGTGTTTATGTGACTACTTGCTTATGTGGAGTGAATTAAATTGTTGTGTGACAGAGTATGTGTAAATCGTTATAGTTTAACGTGTGAGACAAGTTGCGAGCACATTTGGAATTATGTACTAAATTATCTATATTGTTCCTTAATTAGGATGTCAGGAAGAGTCCAAACTCGAGGAGGTAGGGGTGGAAGGCGAGGTCGAGGTCGTCAAGGTGTATACGAGGTACCGGTCCAAGAGGTCCCGGTACAAGAAGAGGGTTTAGGCCAAGTTGACATGGCCGAGCAAGTTGGGCAAGCGGAGGTGCCGGGGCAAGCCGGCCAAACCGCAATGGGGGCTCTAGCCCGGGAGATGGCTGGGGCATTGAGGGAGTCCATGAACATTTTGAGAGCGAAAACCCAAGCAAGGGAGAATGTTGTGGAGACTAGAGCTAGCTTCCTTACGAGGGAGATTTTAAGGGCCAAGCCGGATGAATTCCATGTGGCCCCGAGCCAAAGAAAGTGGACGAATGGCTTGAACAAACCGTGAAGACTTTCGAGATGCTTCATATAGAGGATAGTGAATTGAGGGTGACCCTTGCTAGCTACTATCTCAAAGGTGACGCCGGCCAATGGTGGAAGTATGCCAAAGGCCGAATTGAACCAACATGGGAGGCGTTTGTGGTGGCCTTCCAAGACAAGTACCTACCTCCCACGGCTAGAGAGAGATTGAGGTAGGAATTCAAGGACCTTAAGCAACTTACCGTGTCCGTGGCCGAGTTCGAAACGACCTTCTTCAGTTTGTCCCAGTTTGCACCAGAATTAGTGGCGACGGAGGAACGCCGTTGTATTGAGTTTGAGCAGAGATTGAGGACGAAGATTTTATTCAAGGTTGCCGAGAACATGATCCGAAATTATGATCGCCTTGTGGAGGCGGCCGCATATGTGGAGATTACAGTGGAGGCCAAAGAGGAGAGACTTCGGAATTCGAGGTCTCGGGGCCAAGGGTCTCAGGGAGAATTTAGGCCCAATAAGAAGAGCAGAAACACTTTTTCATCCTAGTCTCAGCCGCAATAATCTAGATCTACTTTCTCCTTGCCTAGTGCGAGCCCGGGAAAGAAAGAGTGCACCGAGTGGGTTTTCTTGCTTCAAGTGTGGCCAGCCTGGCCACAAGGTCTTTGCATGTCCGCAGAAGAGAGGGAGACAGCAGGTGCTGCCACCACCACCACCTAACTGATCTCAAAGTCAGTCTCAGAGCAGGGATCAGGGGCTTACTTGCTACTAGTGCAGTCAGTCAGGGCACATGAAGAGAGCTTGCCTTCAGTTGGGAGACGCGTCTGACGCTTCAGGGTCTAAGCAGACATAAAGCCATCAGCAAGCTCACTCAGCCCAGACTTCACGAGTTCATCAGGGAGCCACTTCGGCTCAATCTGTACATCAGGTCTATGCTCCGAGGGATGGGCAGGTTGATCAGAGGCCCCAGGGGCGCGTGTATGTTGTTATCGCGCCAAAGCAGTTGCCAGGACCATCAGTAGTGAGAGGTATTTTTATTGTGTGTAATTCTTTGGCCAGTGTGTTAGTAAATACGGGTACGTCTCATTCATTCATATCTGCTGCATTCGCATCTGCATTGGGGCTAGAGGTGACACAGTTAGCATCTTCGCTCAGAGTAAAGTCTCCAGTTGGGAGTACAGTTGACTTAGATCGGGGTTGTCAAAGTTGCGAGATAGAGGTTTCTGGGTGCAGACTCTCGTGTTCTTTGGTGTTGTTAGACATGTCTAGTTTTGATATCATTCTGGGCATGGATTGGTTATCTTCGTATCGGGCAGTGATTGATTGTTTTCGACGAAGGGTCACAGTGTGCACCTTGAATGGTGATTGTTTTTATTTTCTGGGGGATCGGGTTGAACGGATCTTGTCGCCAGTATTTGATCCTCGTAACAGGGGTGAACTTAGTGGTCTTCTTACTCCACTTCTAGATGGTGAGAGTGACGGGACTCGAGTTGAGTTGCCAAGGGTAGTGTGTGAATACCTGGATGTGTTTCCCGAGGACCTTACTAGTTTGCCACCCCATCGGGAGATTGAGTTCACCATCGACTTAGTGCTTGGAACGGCACCAATTTCTATGGCGCTGTATAGATTTGCACCTGCGGAGTTGCATGAGTTGAAGATTCAACTCCAAGAGCTTCTAGACAAGGGCTTCATTCACCCTAGTACATCGCCTTGGGGAGCGCCGGCTCTCTTTGCTAAGAAGAAAGATGGGTCGTTGCGGTTGTGCATCGACTATCACAAGTTGAATAGAGTTACCGTTAAGAACAAATACCCTTTACCCAGAATAGACGACTTGTTTAATCAACTTAGAGGGTCTTGTTGCTTTTCGAAGATAGATTTGAGATCGGGGTACCATCAGTTGAGAGTCAGGGAGGAGGACATTCAAAAAACGGCCTTTCATACGCGTTATGGCCACTATGAGTTCCTTGTTATGCCATTTGGGTTGACTAATGCATCGGCTTTTTTCATGGATTTGATGAATCGAATTTTTAGGGAGTACTTGGACCATTTTGTGGTCGTCTTCGTAGACGACATCCTAATCTATTCGACCTCCAAGGAGGAACACAAGGCTCACTTGAGGTAGTGCTTGACTTGCTTAGGGAGCATTAGTTGTATGCCAAATTTGAGAAGTGTGAGTTTTGGCTCACCGAGGTGAAGTTTTTGGGTCATGTAGTGTCAAGTGAGGGAGTAACTGTAGATTCTTCAAAGATACATTCTGTGCAAGATTGGGAACAACCTAAAAATGTCTTTGAGATCCGGAGTTTCTTGGGATTGGCGGGGTACTATCGGTGTTTTGTGAGAGACTTTTCTAGATTAGCCGCACCTTTGACTAGGTTGACTAGAAAGGGGGTAAAGTTTGTATGGTGCGAGGCTTGTGAAAGGTCTTTCCAAGAACTCAAAACTAGGCTGACCACGGCATCGGTGTTGATCATTCCGGAGAGAGGTTTGGGTTACACCGTCTTTTGTGATGCGTCCCGAGATGGGCTTCGGTGTGTTTTGATGCAAGAGGGGAAGGTTGTCACCTATGGCTCACGACAATTGAAAACCCATGCGAAGAATTGCCCTACCCACGACTTAGAGCTAGCCACAGTAGTGTTCGCCTTGAAAATTTGGAGGCATTACTTGTATGGTGAGAAGTTTGAGGTTTTCTCTGACCATAAGAGCTTGAAGTATTTGTTTTCCCAAAAAGATTTGAATCTACGCCAATGGAGGTGGATGGAGTTTTTAGAAGACTACGATTTTGAGTTACACTATCATCCGGGAAAGGCCAATGTAGTGGTCGACGCCTTAAGCTGAAAGACCGTGAGTAGCTTGGCGAGTGTGGCCATTCGAGAGTGGATTATGTTGGGTGAAGTCGGCAAGTTTGAGTTGCAGTTGAGTGAGTCCGAAGTGGGTGCAACATTGTTTGCCTTGAGTGCTCAACCTACATTGATTAGCAAAGTTGTAGAAGCGCAACAGGGAGACCGTGAAGTAGAGTTAATTCGTGATAGAATCTCTGACGGGAAGGAAGAGAAGGGTTTAAACATTCACTCGGATCAGAGTGTACGCTACCTAGACCGTTTGTTTGTACCTGAATCTTGTAGGGAAGAAGTGTTTCGAGAATTCTATCATTCACGCCTTGCGGTACATCCGGGAGGCACCAAAATGTATCGTGACCTTAACCGTCAGTTTTGGTGGAGGGGTATGAAGCGGGATGTCACGTCCTTTGTGTCCAAGTGCCTTACTTGTCAGCAAGTGAAGGCCGAACATCAGAGACCAGCGGGTTTGTTACAACCCTTACCGATAGCTGAGTGGAAGTGGGAACATGTTACCATGGACTTCGTAGTTAGGCTTCCTAAAACACAGCGGGACAATGATGCCATCTGGGTAATTGTTGATAGACTGACTAAGTCCACACATTTTATTCCTATGTGTACTAGCGACTCAGTTGAGCATTTGGCAGAGTTGTAAGTTAGAGAAATAGTTCGGCTACATGGGGTTCCAGTAACTATCGTGTCGGATAGGGATCCTCGCTTTACTGCCCGGTTGTGGCAAAGCCTTCAAGAGGCATTAGGAACCAAGTTGACCTTTAGCATCGCTTATCACCCTCAAACGGATAGGCAGTCGGAGTGCACCATTCAAATCTTGGAGGATATGCATAGAGCTTGCATCCTAGATTTTAACGGGTCTTGGGAGAGGCACTTACCGTTGATTGAATTCACCTACAAGAATAGTTATCAAGCTAGTATCGAGATGGCACTATTTGAGGCCTTGTATGGCCGACCTTGTAGATCACCGATTTGTTGGGCCGAGGTGGAGGATGCACCATTGTTGGGTCCAGAGATTGTTAGGGAGACAACCAAGAAAGTTACTCTTATTCGGAAGAGGTTAGCTGCGGCTCAAAGCCGACAGAAGATTTACGCCGACAAGAGGAGGCGACCATTGTCCTTTGAAGTGGGCGATCATGTATTCCTTAAGATCTCACCTAAATGAGGTTTGATAAGGTTCGGTAAGAGCGGTAAGTTGTCGCCGAGGTTCATTAGGCCTTTCGAGATATTGGAGAGGATTGGGGAAGTGGCATACCGGTTAATTTTACCACCACAACTTTTAGGAGTTCATAATGTGTTTCATGTGTCAATGCTTAGGAAGTACGAACCCGACCCTTCTCATATATTAGATTGGGTTGATTTGCAGGTAGATGAGGACGCCTCTTACGAGGAACGACCGGTTCAAATCCTAGATACCCGGGAGCAAGTGTTGCAGGGGAAAACCATACCGTTAGTGAAGGTGTTGTGGAGACACCATGGAGTTGAGGAAGCAAAGTGGGAAAGGGAAGTGGAAGTCCGCTCCAAGTACCCATACTTATTTGAGCATGCTTAATTGTTTTATTTTGATGGTAGTGTTTCCTTGTATTGAAGGGAAAAGTGTTGAGATATTGATCATATGTTATTATATGTATTGTTAAATGGAGCATGATGTTTTGGGAAGATGATGTTTTGCTATAAATGTTCCTTTCATTGCTAGCTTGATGATTGTGTTTTGATAGAGTAATGAGGAGGCAAATAATAAATGTTGGTTAAATTTTGATGTTGTAACTTGAGAATGTTGTTGAACTTGATAATGTTGTTAAAAAGGTGATTTTGTTGTTGGAGCACTCTTGTTTGGTGAGTCTATTTAATTTTGGGGGAAGTTTGTTCAAATTTCAGGGACGAAATTTCCTATAGTGGGGAGGTTGTGACGACAAGGTCTTTCTTTCTTCCCTCTCTCTTCTTTTCTTTCTTTTCGCCCTGTCTTTCTTTTATTTTTCTTTGGGCTTGAAACGTTTGGAGATTGTTTTTTTTAAAAATAGAATCCTAGTCCTTGTTTTCGTTTTGTTCGGGGACTTAAATCTCTCTTGTTTCGGAGGGTGCGCGGCCGAGTCCGGAATGCCCGGGAGTGAAGCTGGAAAATTCTGGGCTGGAGGCTAGGGGCCGCACGTGCAGGGAGTGAAGCCGCACGTGCGGAATTCAGGGGATTGTTTGGCTCACACACTAAAATAAATGCACGAGCGGCTGAGGTGCGGGAGAGGAGCCTCGCACGTGCGGGAGAGGGACTTCGCACGAGATCTCTCAGTTTTTGACAAGAAAAGAATATAATGTGATTTTAGCTCGTTTGAAGCAAATGGATGAATTGGATTAAAATAAAAAGGAATTATCAAAACCTTAATTTATTTATTTATTATTTTTCCTTAGTTTAATTCGATGGGGTGGATGTTGATAATTGGAAAGTGAACACCCGTGCTATATTTTATAATTATAGTCAAGAGAAGATTTTTGTATAATTGATTTAAGTGTTGAGATATTCACTTATGCTTATTGAAAATTATGGTTGAACTTGAAGATCCCGAGATTTCACTTGCATGAAAAAATGGGAATTTGATTCTATTAAATGTTTGGGATGGGATGAGTTTTGGAAAGATTGTAATTACCTTTCATTGATAAAGTATGTGAGTTAGAAATTAATGAAACCTTGAACCCGCCTTGGTGTTATATGTTATTGCTAATGACGAACCTATTGTTTAAAAGTTTTGATTTTGGTAACCGGTAGAGAATTTCCATGTTGGTATTTAAATGAGATTCTTGGAAAAAAAAAGAAAATGTTTAATTTTGGAAGTTTGTTGTGTATAAAGAATGTTATTGAATTGTGTTGAAAAAACTAAGTTGGAAGTTGTTGATTTACATGTGGTAAATACATGGACATTGACATTTTTATATTATCTCTTGGGATTGTATCATGCTATTACATTGATAGAGATATGAAAATTGATCACAATGGAGCATTGTGTGTGGAATTGAAATGAAACTCTTCTAATGCATTGTTGCATATTGCATTGCCATTCCATTTCATTGTTATCATGGATTTTGAATTGCAATTGAAAACTATTGTTTTGAGAAATGCATTGTTTTTGTGAAACAAGATCATTTTGATTTGTTTTGGGTAAATACGTTGGTAAGTCCGGATAGGGGGTGTCTTTGATATTGGTTAAGTTGGCCTGAGTGTTTCGGGTGAAAGACCGAAAACATGCGCGGATGAGGTACAATTGCTCTTCTGGTGAGAGACTGATAAAATGGGGATTTGGTAGTGCTTGATATGCCTACTTGCAGACACTAGCCTAGGGATTACCTGAGTCGTATTTACCACCTTGGAATTTTATTGAAATTGTTGGATTAATGTGTTTTCAAATTGGCATTGTGCATAAGATTTTCAAAAGATGAGAAAAATATTTTGAGCATGACATATCATATGCATTCATCTCATAAGAATGTACAAAATGTATTAGATGCTTTGTTAAATGCCATTATGAATTATTCAACTATTTGATTCAATTGATAAATGGGTAATTGAATGAATTGAGAAGGATGCATGTTACTATAGAAGCATGTTTATTTTTTTAAGTTAACTGATTGTGGTTAATTAAATAAATTGGATTTAAGAAATTATGTAATAGAATCATATGGTTTTGACAAGATATGATTTCACGTATATGTATGACTATTTTGGTACTCGCATATCTTCTAACGTTATAATATGAGATTGTTTGGTGAGCTAGTGATTGCTCACCCCCTGCCTGTATATGTGTACAGGGAACGCTTTTCGAATCTGAAGATCAAACAATGGGTTTTACCATTTTCATAAGTGTAATGTAGTGATGGATTGTACTACTTCATTTGTTTGTTTGGCTGAGTGCTTTTTTTTTTGTAAAAAGTAGTGTCCTCTCTTTTATTGTAAGCCTCAGGGAATTTATTTTATTTGTATAAAAATGTCACTGTTGTATAACAAGAGGGAACATGTATATTTAATTATTTATCATTTCATCAAAGGATGAATTGTCAATTGTAAATTGGACTTACTTAATGAATATTGATAATGTTATCTGAGTAATAAAATACAGGGCGTGACAAATAAGTGTTAGAATATAGATATGGACATAATTATATATTTTGCAAGATGTGAATGTTCATATATCATTGGTTATTTGTTTATATAGTTGGTGTTTGAACAATCATTTTTTTGTTACCATTAAGCAATTGAAATAGTCATTTTTTTTCCTTTTAATTTTATTTTATGTTGCAGTGTGAATTTTAACATTGGTATGAATTTAGTTTTTCTAAGGTTAGTTGTATATTAATTGTAAATTGTGAACATCAACATTGTATTTTGGTATGAGTTTTTTTTTTTTTAAATTTTTTCGAAAGTTAGTTGTACTTTGTTATTTTTTTTACTATGCTTGTTGGTTGAACAATCATTTTTGTAACAATTGAATAATCGAAATAGTCGATTTTTACTTTTTTCAATTTTATTTTATATTTTCACATTGCATTATGAATATTCATATTAGTATGAGTTTATTTTAAAAAACAAAAAAAAAAAACTAGTTGTATATTAATTGTAAATTGTGAACATTCACATTGTATTTTGGTATAAGTTTTATTTTTCAAAAGTTAATTGTATGTTTGTTGTTTTTGTTATTATACTTGTTAGTTGAACAATCATTTTTGTTACCATTGAACAATTGAAATAGTCGATTTTCACTTTTTTCAATTTTGTTTTATATTTTCACGTTGCAGTGTAAATGTTTACATTGAATTAGTTATTTTTTTTAATGCTAGTTGTATGTTAATTATAAATTGTGAATATTCATATTATATTTTGATATTAATTTTATTTTTTTCGAAGGTTAGTTGTATGTTTGTTATTTATTGTGAATATTCAAATTGTACCTTAGTATGTTTTTATATTTTCAAAAGTTAGTTGTATGTTTGTTGTTTACTGTAAACATTCACATTGTATTTTGATTTTCATTCAGATTTTTTGTTGCGTTATTTTTAAAATTTTGAAATTATAAAAAGGTTCAAAATTCATAATTTGAGATTTTTTCCATAGAATGCGGGAAAGATTTTCTCCTTAGAATAAGGGAGAAATTTTCTCCATGGAATAAAGGAAATATTTTCTCTTTACAATGAGAGAGATATTTTCTTCATAAAATAAGAAATTATTGTTATATATTAGTTTCAAAATATAAACATGTGCAAAAAATCAAAAATGATAATTTGGTTATATTACATTAAACAGGATTTAATGCAATACTAAAAAATAATATGGATTAAAAACTTAGAAAGAGAATTTATCAAAAAAATGACCCTACTATTTTCCTATAATTCTTATTCAAATTGCCCTTTTGGATATAAAATAAAAAATAAAAAAGTTCAAAAAAAGTGACACTTATCAAAAGTTATTTTTGTATTATAATATGAAATATTTTTTTTCTTTTTTTAATGTAATTTAATTAAATAAAATATGAATTTTTTTTTCTTTTATCTTTTAGTTATTCAAATAAAAGGAACATAAATCACAATATCTTTTCTCAAAATGATTTATATAATCATTTTCTTTCTGTCCTTATCAAAGTTCTCAACATAATGTAAAAGGACAACACGTATTGATCTGATCCATTCGTCTTCTTCAAAGGGTTCAAAGCTAGTGCACAGTAAACTAAGGCCCCGTTTGGTGCCCAAATAAAATTAGAATAAAGGGGTGGGTGAGGAAAGAGTCAAGGGTCATTTCAAAATTAGTTTTGCATTTATTTATTTCGTCATAGATTATTATCCATAATCTGTCATATATTGAACTTTTATTACATCCAATTTTATGTATAAATTATCTTAATAATCTCATTCATATCTAATCACATTAAAATCAAATAATGTTTGAATTATCATTTTATTAGGAATAATTATAATTCAATGTAAAATTTTAAAAAATAATTTCAAATCAATGATAAATTTTATAAATATTAATAATTAAAATTTTAAATTTTTTCTTGAATTTATAATCATTTTGTGAAAAAATCACTAAATTGCATTTATTATGTGACATGTCACATTGTACTAATAAAATACATGAGGAATGAAACTTATTAAACTAGGGTTGGCTTGGAATGTGAGCTAGTTTTTTGGTTTTTTAATTTTTTGGTTATTTTAACTTAAGGCTAAAAAGTCTCGTTTTGGATAAGTTTTTTAGTTTTTTTTTTTTTGACTTTTGTGAGAAAAAAAATAAAATAATTATGAATAAGATGTGACATTTTATCATATTTGACTAAAATAACATATTTTGTCATATATGACTATTTTAGCCCAAACACTCATCCCAAACGGGCCCTAATAATTGATACATAAAAGATCTTGCCAACAAAGTGCTCCTAGGGCACAGATAAATGATAAAAAATTTGAAGAACATAAGACATTTTTTTTTTTATAAAATTCAATGCACTTTTTTTAAAAATTTTTTTTAAATCAATATAACTTTTAATATTTTTATATATTTTCAAAACACTTTATATACACTTTTTAACATTAAATAATATATAAGGAACACTTATTAACCTTTGTCATACATAAAATGATAAATATATACTATACATAAAGATAATAATTCCATCCACTTTGTGGTTTTGAACCGAGAAGTTATTGGCTGGTTTTGAGGCATTGTCAAGTGGTGCCTCAACGGTGTTATAATTGGTAGAAGAGGTGAAACCTACGATTTTGTGTTAGGTAATTGGAGAATATAAGGGGGATATGGTATTTTGTGATTGGTGAAAAATACTACCATGTGACCCGTGAACCAACTAATAATCTTTCTTTGAACCCTCTAAAAAACTTTCATACAAATGAATTCTTTCCATCATTTCTTAAAAAGGTCAGACTATTGATAGTTCAAAGGAATTGTTGTTACAAATTAAAACAAAAGTTATTTAAAAAATAAAAATAAAAATAATAAAATAGTAATTTCAATTTTAATTTATAATTTATTTTTAAATACTTTCTATACAGCTTAATGACAACTCGGTCAATCATATTTTCTTTTGATAAAAGCAGCATAGTCAATAAGAATAATAATAATATTTTTTTTGTTTTTTTTGAGCGGGACAATAATCGATCATCCTAAGATGACCCTAATTTTGCTCTCACAATGATGTAGAGTTAGAGGGGTTAACGATGTATTTGATTGGGGAGTTTAAAAATGGATTTGGAAAGAAAAAAGAAAAATGTAGGTGAAATGTGAATAAAATATACTTATATTTCACTTAATTTCACATACATTTTTCCTTTCCTTTTCTAAATCTATTCTCAAATCCTCCAACCAAACACAACGTAAGGATGAAAGAAAAGTGTGGGATTGCTTCACACAGAGGTGGGTCATATCATTAGAAATGGAATTGAGAGTACAAAAGAGTTTTGCTACATTCTCTATTTTATCACCCCCAATTACACCTCTAATGAGGTGGCAAACAATTTTAAAAGAAGAGAGAAGAGTTTCAAGAGTTTATTGGTTGGTAATGTTAATGAGGTATAATGGGGGTGATAAAATATGGGATGTGGCATTTCTCATGTATTTATTGTATTTTGTATCGTAATTGCCCTCCCATTTGTAACAATTCCCTCACTATATAATTCCATTTAGTGATCATATTTTGTTTATTATCTTATGTATCATAATTTTTTTGTTTATTTATCGTTAGTATAATATGTAAAATAATAAACAAACTATTTTAAAATAAACATGATAATCATAATATTATTATTATGGAATATTAGTTTTTACATATTTTCTTGTGTGTAAGTCCTTCTGATTTTAACTTGAGCAAACAGATAATTTAAAGTTTGTTTGGAGAGTGACATTTTATTTATTTGAGTAGGATAGGTTTAGACTTTTTGACCTTTTATACCAAAAAAAAAAAAAATGCAAAAGAAAAAAAAGTGTGAATGATAAGGAATTTTATAATTTTTTTGGAAAAATTACAACCAAAAAAAAAAAAAAAACCTCAAAGGTTTGACCTTTTTACTCAAAAGTGTGAATGATATAATTTTTTAAAAAACTTTTTAGATACACAATAAAAAAAAATATATATATATTTTTTTATTTTATTTTTGCTAAATTGTTTTTAGTTTTCTTTTTTTTTCAAAGGCAGAGACTTTTCCTTAAATTTTTTTTTTCTAAAATTGGGCTTAGATAAAATTTGGACGAGTACTCTATTGGGTTTATATTTGGGTTGACCTTGCCTCGGCCCAGGCCTACTAGTTTGTAGAAAAGAAAAATGTTTTTTTACCAGTTGGTCCCAATAATTGAATCTACTATTCATTAGATCCTAAGTTTCTATCTAATGCATCAGTAAGTCCTGTTATATATTTTTTTATCCCGATTTTGCCCCTGTTGTTATACTTCGCGCATTTGGTTTGAAATTTGCAGTTCTATTTGATTTTTGTGAGCTTTTGGGAGCAAGAATTTGAATATCGAACTGATTCGTGAGTGAATGGAACTAATTTACTTGGAGATCAGCGGTGAGTGGAATCTATTTGCGATTAGGAGTTGAGTTACAATTGATTCGGAGTTGATTGCAGTTGATGATCATGGAGTTTTGCTATGACTGTAGTTGATTTTTGCAATCAGGTTCGTGATTTTATTAGGTTTTTAGTTCATTTGATTGATATACATATATATGTATATATATCTATATCTATATATATATGCAATTCTATGATTCTGCGATTCTTTGATTTTGTTGATTTGTTGATATTGGAAACTGTTTGGTTATGTATGCAGAGTTATATACTTTTTGTTTGAGTTTGTGATTTTGATTTGGTTTTTGATGTTACTGTTATGATGCAGTTGTTTCTGATATGGAGTTTTTATTTTGATGATGATATTGAAAGGTTTGAGATATGTATATTTGATGAATATTGAATTTTTTTGTTGCAAAATTATTTTGGTTGAACACAGTTGCTGGTTTGTTATTTTCTACTGTGATAAAATTTATCATTGAGTATGGAAATAGAAGATGAAAAAGTTGCATAGTGGTTTAATTGTATAGGTAATTTTTGTTATTTTCTATAGTAATAAAATTTATCACTGTTGGTTTTTGGATGTGTTTGAGTTGGTTGATAATTTGATCACTGTATTAGAATTTGTTTTAGTTTGTTTGAGTTGTTTGTTGAAATATAATTTTTGTTTATGACAGGATTTATCATGATGGATAATTCTTTATTTCTTATGTACAAGTTTAGAGGTGTGACATTGGTTATCAAGTATAATGATGGATTTAATTTCAAGGATTTAGTGTATAAATTGTGTGCAAAGTGGAGTGAGTTAGTTAGTAGTTCTTTGAATTTTTCAGATTCAATGCCTGGACATTCTTGTTGTGGTATAAAAAGTGAAGAGGATTTGGGGAGGTTATAGTTGGACTTGCACTTTCTTGTGATATTCATCGTATTGGTGTTTTTGTTAAGCGTTGTTCTTTGGGTGAAGTTTATATGATTTGTAATGGCGAAGCTAGTAGTAATAGTAGTGTTGTTTGTGAAACTGATTTTTTGCCTTCATTTTATTCAAATCAATGGAAACCTTTGCTCTTCGATGATTGGGTTAATTGTATGAAATGAGTTAGACAAAGATTTGCTCAAGGAGTTGTTAAATTTCGGGATGCGTTGTCAAAGTATTCTATTCATTTCGGTTTTGATTTTGATATTGTTAAGAATGATAAGGATCATGTCACTGTTCATTGTAAGAGAAGGGCTGATTTGGGATGTTTATGGAGCGTGCATGTTAGATTGGAAAATACTAGTAAAGCTTTTGTTATTAAACAATTTGATGATGTTCATACGTGTGGATCTTTTTTCCATACAGTTAAACCTGCTACGATGACTTCGAGTATGATTGATGGGCTCATTTCAAGTGAGGTTCGTAATAAGCCTTTGACATAGGTTAGTGTGGTGGTTTGTGATATCAAGGATTACTATGGAACATAAGTTTCTTATCAGCAAGCTTGGATGAGTGTTGAAAAAGTAAGGGGTGCTTGGTGACTATTCATTGTCATTTGACGATCTTCGTTGGTATGTTGATGCTGTTAATGATGCTAATCTAGAGAGTGTTTTTGATATGGAATTTGATGTTGATAGTAAAGGAAGACATTTCAAAAGGTTGTTTTTCGTTTTTGAGTCATGTATTCATGGTTTTGAGTATTGTCAGCTTGTGTTGATGCTTGATGGAACTTTCTTGAAATGAAGGCACAAAGGTTATTTATTGGCTGTTATGGCGAAAAATGGTAATCAAGGTATATTTTGTGTCTATTTGTTATTATTTTTAAAGCAGTGATAATTTTATTATTTTTGTTATTGGAGAGTGTTGATTATTGAGTATGGTCAATCTATTAGTGATAAATTAATCATTGGTTGGTTGAGTATGTTGTATACTTTTGTTAAATTTTTATATTTATATACTAATAAATTTATTATTGATTGATTATATATGTTGTCACGACCCAAATCCACCCTTATAGGTTTAGTGTCATAATCGACCAATAATCCGTGATTACTAAAGGCCTGCTTAACAGTAAGAGTAATAGGGACGGGTGGAAGCCAATATTAGATTAAATCATCTAATGAGCTGTGGGACTACATGGAACAAAACAGTTTTATATACTATCGACTAAATATTCACATAAGCCAACTCACACATGAGTACATAAATATTTACATAACCTAGGGAGTCAATCCCCATTAACAAAATTAAACAAGATAAAAATTCTAAAACCAAAACGTCATAACATTGACCACAGTGCAAAATGGTGAATTCGGGACCACCCAAAAGCCTTGACATGTGATGGCTTGGAACCTCGTAGTGAGGTACGAAAGTTAGCTTGACAAAACAAGGCTCGGGTCGATGCTGCTAAGTCTGGTCCGGTGCTTGATCACCTACATAAATATATAAACAATGAGCTAGAACCCAGTGAATAACAATTATGTAAAGGGGTTTATGAATGATGTCCTCGTAATAATTTCAAATAGTCAATTTCAGTAGTGAATCAATTCACAAAGCAATATCTCATACATTTCAGAGTCATAATGAAATCATAGCATTCAAACATGAAACATTCAATAGCAGAACAATACAGTAGGTCTTAAAGACCGAACAGTCATTTGACCATCAATACAGTAAACAGAAGTTCCAAGAATTGGAATTGACAAAGATCTCTGTAACAGTAACAGTAAACAGTAGCAGTCCACGAATACAGTTCACAAAATAGGGCAATATTAGTCAGAAGGTATCATTTCATAAACAAAACTGTTTATAATTAAGAAAATACTCATAATTCAACATATCATTATAAGGTTGTTACTCACAGTTGGCTCTTTAAAACACGTGGTTATGATGCAATGTTTGACTTACACAGACACATGCAAGCACAACGGTTCAACATACAGTCCTTTCATGTAGTTAATTCATAACCTATTCAGTCTATTCGTTACTTAGTCACTAATCTTTCTTTTCATTCATTACTTTCCATCGTGTTCATGAGATGCATGTGCATATGAAAGACACTTGAAAACCATGCAAACGGAGTCCTAGAAGTCAGAAAAATAGGAAGAAAACAAAATTGATTCGGCCTTACTGACCGCACGTGTGGTGGCTTGAGTCACTCATGCGAGGGGTCTGGCTGCTAATGTGAGTAGAATGCAAAGTGAAACAGAGCAAGGCTGGCCGTTCGTGCGGTGGCCCGAGCTGCTTGAGCGATCTGGGTTGAAACCCAGTTCAAAAGTCTACTGAAATAAGAAACTTCCCCTTTTTACAAAACCAACCTCAATTGATACAAAACAAGGCTCAAAACTCTTCAAAAACATATTAATTAAAACTTTTCCAACTCCAAATAAGGGTCATGGCTTTAAATCACAACTCAATTCTCATATAAGAACTCAAACTCTTAACCTTAGAGTGTTAAATCATGCTCTATGCAAATTGTAAATGCCAAAGATAAAATCTATGAAATTCTCCTCAAAGTTAAGGAACCATGCAAAATCTCACATGTAAAAACAAGAATGAAGCCATGAATGACCAAAGTTTAAGCTATGTTTTACCATTCTTCCCTTTAGGGTTCGAACCCTCATATTACATCACTCTACCTCTTATTTCCACCTAGATTCTATATTTTCATGGATCATACAACTTCAATTCATGAGATTAGAAGACAATTCTTACCTTAAATGGTTAATTTGATGAAGATTTGCCCAAACCCTCCTTTTTCCTTCTTCTTAAGCCTTAGGGTTCTCTCCCTCTCTCTCTTTCTCTCTCTTTTGGCTCTAGAACTCTCTAAACAAAGCATTTTAAGCTATGTTTTACCATTCTTCCCTTTAGGGTTCGAACCCTCATATTACATCACTCTACCTCTTATTTCCACCTAGATTCTATATTTTCATGGATCATACAACTTCAATTCATGAGATTAGAAGACAATTCTTACCTTAAATGGTTAATTTGATGAAGATTTTCCCAAACCCTCCTTTTTCCTTCTTCTTAAGCCCTAGGGTTCTCTCTCTCTCTCTCTCTCTCTCTCTCTCTCTCTCTTTTGGCTCTAGAACTCTCTAAACAAAGCACTAACTCTCTCTCTCTCTCTCATGTATATCTCCAACAAACCCACTAAGTCTTCTTTTTTTTTTTTTGGTCGACTAGTGTAGCTTGTTTTTCATGCTTCTTCCGAATACGATTAGCCCTACAGTTCAGACTCTTGTGGTTCTGAATCTAATTTTACAAGTGCAGTGTGAAATAGATAAACACAAATGAGTCCAAATCCAAAAAATCTTTTAGAAAATTGATTTTGAATCAAAAAATGCCAAAATGGATTGCTTTGTTAGATTTCAAAATCGTCACCTAAATATTTTTGAAAAATTTAGGAAACCGGGACTCGTGCCAAAGGCTACTTATCAGTCATCACCAAAGTGCCTCAGCTCGGGAACTTAGGTATGAGAGGGGAAGGTCATGAATTGAGCACCCCACTCACCCGATAAAAAAATCGGCCTCCACTAATCATGATGTGATTCTTATTTACATTATATGCTATTATTATGATTATTTAGGCTATTTTACTATGTGTTGCACACAAGTATAGACTAATTTGCTCAATTTGGAACATTTTGATTTTATGTTTGTTTTAAAATTGTTTTGAATATGTACCACTTGAAAAAAATGATCTCATATGTTCATTAATCAAATCATCCCAATTTGAGCAATTAGCTTTCATCCACAGGCATTCAGACAAGTATATCAACTAAGCATTTAATCTCATGGTAATCATGCTTATCATGGCAACACTAACACTTATGCAATATGCTAAAACAATGAATGCTTACCTAGTACTCAACCGAGGCAAGCCAAGGGAGGAAAAATAGTTAGAAAAAATGCATGTTCCTAACAATGTGAGTGCCTAATGCCATACATGCAAAAATGCAACTAATAAGCTCGGCTACAAGTATGGCATGTGAATCAATTTAATAGCATGCGGTAGCAAACGTATTCAATGAAGTAATAAATGACAATGTCGTTAGAATGATGAACCAAACCTTTATGTATGCAAGACAAATGAATGCAAATCATGGAAAATTTTAAACGAAACATGATGTAATATGCTATCCATCATAAGCAGGTAAATAAAAGGGAGAAAGAACGGGGGTTGGAAGACATACACATTATTACATATTTGCCCAAGCACAAGATGGTCCGAATAAATGCCCTAGCTAACTACTATGAATTAATTAACTATTACAATACCAAACTAAATGAACCAACTATCATAGCTAATTATTTACAAGTTACAACCAATTTACAACACAAAATTAATTAACTAAGCTATTACAAGTTTGAAGGAATTACGCTTAATTAATTACAAGCTACTCATTAACGAGTTGCAAGGAGAAATTGCTCATGAATGAAATGCAAATTTGCCACCCGAAAATGCCCTAGTTTGGCTGCCAGAATGATGTTGTTTTGCAGTCAGAAAATTACACTATTTTTTTTTTACCTCAGCCTCTACTTTGTTCTGCAGGAAAAAAGACCATGCTTGGCTGAAAAAGGTGGCCGGCCGGCCAAAAGAAGTGGTCGGCCATACAGTAATGTGGCTGGCCGGCCACTATTGTTTGGTACTGCCCAGCTACAACAAACATGAAACAAAGCACAAATAGAGCATTTTCAGGGGGTGTTTGTCCATCCTACATTTCTTTATCATCAAACAGATCAAATGAGGGGTAGGCTTGATTCACAAACTATCAATTGACACAAATTCATTGCATGATGATTTATGAATCAATGGACAAAAGCTTAATAAATGAAGCTAAAAGACCAACAAAAACCTCTCCCTATCATGACATTGATTAAGGGAAGTGGTTGACTTGATATTTTGAATCATTATCATCACAAGAGAGTATGAAATTGCTCAAAACCCAATGGGTTCAATTAACGTCCAATTGAACCCCAAACCATTTCATTATCTTGTAACCTCGTAGTCAAATTTTATTACCTCTTTTAATCACCTTTACATTCATTAATCATTTTAGTCCACAAATGAGCATTAAGTCCACTAATGGAGAGAACTGTCAAACAAGAAGTTGTTTGGGCATGAAAGAGAGGTCATGCCTTTGGTAATGAACATCCGAAGAGATTAAATCATTAAGCATGGAGTGACCTCTTTCTCAAGCTTAAACAACACTCGGTTGAAACGACTCTCAAAAGAAATGAAAAGCCAAGAAAAGAGGGGGGTACAGAGATGATTAGAAGTGAACACAAGTATAGAAAGCTTGAAATAAATGCTATCAACTCAAATAAGTTGGTGTCTAATGCCTAAAATACCAAGCCTATGAGGACCATTGCACTACAAGCATACTATACAAAGCATAAATGACATAACCAGCCTAAAACAATTCTAAAATAGTCAAAAATAGCACTGAAATTCTTATGGGAAGGTTTGAAAAAGCTAGCTAAAATAACAAGGACATGAAGCTAGTAAACAAGCACAAGGAGGGGAGGCTAACCCCTCCATTTTTGGGACTTCAAAACCACATTTTTAGCCTCTGAAAACCTCTGAAATTCAATGGTAAAAATCTCAAAAAAAAGTTGATGAAGAGATGGGAAACGCAAGGGTAAAAGCTTAGGAAGTAAGGTTCAAAGATGGGCAATTAACCCCTACACCTTTAATAGCCTTTAACCACAAGTTTCAGCCCATAAACACAGTTGAAAAACAGCCTAAAAACAATAAGAAAAGATAGGAAAGAAGTAGTGTAAAAGAGCTAAGAGTTATACCTCTTGAAGAGAAGTGACCCTTATAAACCAACAATTTCACACCCTCAAGAGCTAATATTCAAGCTCAACAACCTCAACAAAGAACCCTAAAACAAATTGGTTTAGGAGGTCTAGGTAAGGTATGTGTAGGTTGCAAGATAGTGAGAGAGATATTTTTTTCAAGAATTTTGCTTCCCCAAAATTTTTTAACCTAATTTTATGAGAGGGGTCAAGTATATATAGAAAAATATGTTACTCCCCCGAAAATATCTGTATAGAAATAGTTGGTGCAGTGCATGTACCTGTGGAGATAGTTGGCCCAGCTGGCAAAAATATCTAGTTTTACTGACACAAGTGGCTGGTCGGCCACTAGTTGGATGGTGGTACACTCACTCCTAGCCGGCCGACCACCAGTTGGCCTGCAGGCCTTTGGGTGGTTAGGCTTGGAAAAACTGCTGTTTTGGTCCAAAAGTGGTGCAAGGTGTTTAGTTTTCTGAGGCTTAAAACTGAGGCTTCCTGGTAAAGAAATCGAGCGTTTAACAAGCATATAAATTCATCATTAGGTGATCAATCGGTGGCAACCAAGTCTTAAGGGCGGTCAAAAATGGGGTGTCTACAACTAGGATGAGGACTTAATTAGTTCTTTTTAATTCCAAGTAGTTCTTAATAAATCAAATTCACTTAATTAGCTAAATGCTCACCATAATCTAATTTACTCTAAATTAAACTAAGCTTAATTGAACTAATGTGCATTAGTACTTATTCAAATATTTAATTATAACCTTATGGTTTACTGATTCAGACATGTTTAATTCCTATTCTCTTTATATCTGTTCACATTATCACAATGCAAATATCACAAGGCAATTACTGAACATATAAACACATAATTAAGCTAATCACAGAATTAACAATTAATTAAGGAGGTGGTTGTTACATATGTTGTATGCTGTTGTTGAATTTTTATAGTTACACAATGATAAATTTATTTATAATTGGTGTTATATGCTATATACTTTGCGTTTTGCATTTGTTTTGTAATCTTTTTTATTTGTTACTGATAAAGTGTATATATGTATATTTTGTAGGTTTATATTCGGTATGTTTTGTCATTGTTGATAGTGAAAGTTACGACAATTGGCATTGGTTCCTGTCAAAGTTATTGGTTATCATGACTCTAAGAAGAGATATTGCGTTTGTGACCGATCGACATAGAGGTTTGCTGAAAGCTTTAACTAAGGTGTTTCCGTTTTCTTCTTATTCTTTTTGTCTAATGCATTTGAAGACAAACTTGAAGAATTATTTGTCAATGAAGTGTCGTGAATCTAAAGAGTATTTGCTTTTGCTTACTCTTTTTAGTAGATATGCATATGCTCCTACTATTGAGTTGTTTAATGAGCTATTTGAAGAATCTAAGTGTCATTGTGGTCGTAGTGTTTAGAAGTTTCTTGAGGATTTGCCTAATGAGTGTTGGTGTAATGCTTATTTTTAAGGCAATAGGTATGGTGAAATATGTACAAATGCTGCAGAATCTTTTGATTCATAGATTAGGGATGAGCGCCATTTGTTTTCAACTAGTCTTGTTGATGCTGTACGGATGAAACTAATGGAGCAATTTTCAAATAGGAGAGAAGTTGGGAATAAGTGGAATCGTATTGTTTGTCCTTTTGCAGAGAAAAAGCTAGAAGAAGCTTTTAATGATACAAATACATGGATAGTTAAGAAATGTAGCGATGACATTTATGAAATCCAATTGGATCATTCAGTTATGGTTGATATTGGGAAACTCACTTGTTCTGTCGATTGTGGGAAATTGATTATTTTCCTTGCAAACATGATTTTTGTGCTATAAAGAGGAGTGTGAATGATCTGAATTGTTTTCTTGATGATTACTACCATGTTCGTAGTTATTGTGATTCGTACTTGCATTCTATCTATCCAGTTCCTAGTATGTGGAAGCCAAATGTAGTTGTTGATGATAACGTTGTTTTACCTCCCCTTTGTAAGAGACTATTTGGACGTTTAAGAACAGAGAGAATACCTTCTAAGGGTGAAATCAAGAGAATTAGGTGCAGTAGGTGTGGAAAGATGAGAACTCATAATCAGAAGACATGTAAACAAGCTTTGGTTTAGTTGTATTGATTTTAATTCAATTACTTTGTTGAGAGTTGAAAGGTGTTAGTTGCATTGAATGATTGAGTATTTTTTGAAAGATATATCATTTCGGTAGTTGCATTTCATGATTGAGGAATGTTTTGAATGGAAATTATATTTTTTGCTCATAATTTTACAGGATTAAGTTTCACAGATTTATATTCTTTGATTTTGGTTAAATGTAGTTATTGTTTTTGGTTTTTTCTATAGTGGTAAATTTATCACTGGTTAGTTAGGATGAGTTGGTGGATTATTTTTTTTAAGAGTGATAAATTTATCACTGTATGAATGAAGTAATCAAGCATTAATGGGGTTGCTGAATTTTGTTATTTTCAAGAATGATAAATTTATTACTATCTGTATGGGAAGAGTTTAAATTTGACACAAATAATCATATTATAATCAATATTTTGAATGCTTCATTCAAGCATGAATAGTAAATTTGACATTGTAACAATCAAGTATTTTAATATTCATTGAAGTAAAGTAAGAATCAAAATGACCAAAATGTAGGTAACACTGTAACAACCAAACAAGAAAAATATGTGAACTATTCACATTATAACAACCAAATTAATCAATGTTTTTTTCTCTTTCAGATCTGTTGATTGTTGTGGAGTCAATTCATCAATATTTTCTTTTGTTTTGTCTTCCATGTTTGTTAATTCTTGTGGAGGTAAGTCATCAATGTTTTCATCAACTATTTGTTGTAAAGCAATTTGTTTATCAGTCAAGAAGGTAGTTAATATATCGGCTCTTAATTAATTACATTCTTCATCGGAAAAAGTAGGCATTATGTTATTGTTGGAAACATATTGCCTCATGATATAGCAAACAATGATTCTACAATTATGCCTGCAAAAACATTTTGAGAACAAAATATTAGCATTTGGTTTGATTGCATTTTTTTTTTATTGGAGTGTTTTGTTATTGATAAACTTACGAAGTGTCTCGTTGTTGTGGGCTATTTATGACACTCTGTGTCTGTTGTTGAAATTTATCAATGGCGATGAGAGTAAGTTGTTCATCCTTTATGTACTTATCAATAATCTTTATCACTAAATTAGGCAAACTATGACGAATTTATCACTCAATTAGCCAAATTAAGCAAAGGTATCACTATATAGCAAATTTTACATTTCAAATTGCAAATGAACATGAAGATATCATAATGAGGATGAATATGACTGATAATTTTAAAAATATGTTATAAATTTAAAATTAAAATTTATATGTTATAAATTTAAACGACATAGAAAATATGCTTTTAACATGAACCTATTCACATTTTATGTATGTTAGAAATGCACATCAAATGAGTGTCCCCTACCATCCCCTTAGGCTCTTAAGGTAACTAAAACTAATATCACTTATTCTTCAAAAAGTAAACAAAATTTAGAATCAATTTGCATAAAAACTTAATGAATTGATTTGAAACCACAGAATGCTAAGCGCATTCAATTTACCAACAATCAACTCAACTTCACAACATAAACAAAAATGCGTAAATAAATAATTTTCTACTGCAAATGAAATGCCATGAAGATTATCAGTCAATTAAGTTAAGCAAACAAACAAAGGTTATACACTAAAGATTAAGAAGAATTTATCACAGAAATAGGTAAACTATGAAGAATTTATCACTCAATCAGCCAAATTAAACAAATCTATCATCGTATAACAAAATTTAGTTTTCAAATTGCAAATGAACATAAAGATATCATGATGAAGATTAATATAATTGATAATTTATCATTGCATAATACAGAAAATCAACATACATAGGTTCAAGTCAAATTTTAATTTACGTAATTAGGATTATGAAAGAAGAAGGGGAGATGAGTATGACTCACGTTTTATCGGCATGGGATCAACTAAATCGGGAGAGAGGAGTATATCAGAAAATGCCAGACATGTCTTCAGAATCTTGATTTCTTCCGAATCTCGATCAAAACGTAGGAGATTCAAAAAGGTTATACACATGAATTAAGTTAAGCAAACAAAGGTTATTTGAAGCACCGTTTACATCTAAGGTATATTATTATCTTAATAATAGACATTTTGGTGCACAATATGGTTTTATCTTCAACAAGATAAAATTTGTGTTCATTCTATTTTTCGTTCAAAACTTATCATAACTTGTTTGTGCTAGTCAAGAAGTTTGTAGAAATGTGGTCTAACTGTAGTAAAATGACCTCAATTCTAATACATAAGTTTTGATTAGATTACTAGAACATGTGTTAGACAACCATCAAAATTCAAACTAACAAACCACAATCTAGCTTGAGTGATAAATTTGACTAACTTCTTGTCAAAATTTTCTATCTGCTTTTAACTTGAACTAGTTCACATTTTATGTATTTTAGAAATGCACATCAAATGAGTGTTCCTTACCATCCGCTTAGGGTCCTAACATAACCAAAACTAATATCACTCATTTGAAAAGGTAAACAAAGGTTATGTACTGTAGATAATTTTATTTATCATTGAACTAGGCAAACTATGTAGAATTTGTCACTCAATTAGGCAAATTAAGGAAATATATCACTGTATAACAAAATTTAGATTGCAAATTGCAAATGAGCATGAAGATATCATGATGAAGATGAATGTGACTGATAATTATCATTGTATAATACAAAAAATGAACATGAAGAATTTATCACTGAACTAGGCAAACTATGAAGAATTTATCACTCAATTAGAAAAATTAAGCAAATTTATCACTATATAGAAAATTTAGATTGCAAATTACAAATGAACATGAAGATGTCATGATGAAGATGAACACGACTAATAAATTCTTCATAGTTTAATACAGAAAATCAACATATATAGATTCAAGTCACGTTTAATTTACATAATTAGGGTTATGAAAGAAGAATGAAAGATGAGTATGACTCACGTTTTATCAAAATGATTATTAGAGATCAACCAAACTAGCAGAGATGAGTTTGTTCGAATCTCAATCAAAACGTGGGAGATTTCTTCGAAATCTGGATCAAAACGATGGAGATCTCTTCGAAATTTTAATTTCTATGCAATCTATATCAATGGTGTGAGAGATCCCTTCAGAATGAAAATGCCAGAGATCTCGTGGATTGTTCAAAATCGGTAAAACCTGTCTATGAGATGATAGAGAAATTGCGTGTCTTTCACGCGCACGTTTGGGGGAGAGAGAAGTTGTGAGCAACGGTGTGTTTCACGCCTGTGATAACCAAGGGTAAAATTGGAAAACAAAAATGGGAGGACTTGATGGGTATTAAGATTCAAAAATGAGACCGGCCAGTAACTTCCCAGAAAAAAAAATCATCGTTGGAACATATTAGCACACATTACATGGGTTCATTTTTCTAATTGGATTAAATTTCTCTCAATCTACATTTGGATTGGAAGCTATTATTCGGACCCACGAGACTCATAATGAGTATTATTTTCGATAATTTTCATCGTTCATTTTTTAGGCCCTTCATATATGTAATCCATGGAAAAAAAAAAATAAGTCGACATTTTAATTTCTTCATTTTATTGTGTTTATCTCTAAAAAAATGAATAATAAGTACATTTTTTAAAATAGACTATCCATTTTTTTTTTTTTTATAATCTCTTCATTTTATTGCACGTATCTTAAAAAAAAAAAAATTGATAGCTTGCATCTGCGATCTACCCTCCTATGTCTTAGCATAGTTCTTTTTGTTTCTGCCAACTTTACCCTCTCCATTATAAGGTTATGTTTTTTTTCATTGTAAGAGCTTTTGGGAATTAAACATTTTATGATAGATAACAAATATCAATAATGTTAGAGACAACATGGATTCTTTTGTTTAAAATTCTATCACTTTGTCCGTAATTCAAGTTGAGTGGACAAATAGATGTATGATTTAATCATATTTATTTTTAAAAAATAAACAATAAGTATAAATTTAATTTAAAATCAATTTAAATTTTTATGTAAATTATAAAGGGAAGCCCCACCGAAAGGGGCATCACTCCATTCCATCTCGAAATAAAGTAGTAGTAGTAGTAAAAGATGCAGAAATTTGTAGTCTACAAAAGTAATGTTGTTCTAAATAGATACATATATACATTTAATTTTTAAATATATACATTTAATTTTTAAATATTGCTCTAAATATATATATATATATATATATATATATGAATATATAACATTTTGGAAGCATAAACTGTGTGCAACATTGTGTTGGGTGTTCGGTAAAGAGGTGAGAAAGGGGCTTTTGGTGTCAGACACTGTGGCGGTTCAACTTATGATTCGTGTGAGAATTGACTTTTTGTGTGTGTGTGTGATTTTTTAGTTTTTTTTTTATTCAAAAAAAAAAACATTGAGAGAATGGATTAACTTTTTGTAATAATTTTTGTGTTTGTGTGTGTGTGTTGGTGGTGGTGGTGGCGGAAGACGGTGGTGGAAAATGGTGGCGGGTGGTGGCTAATGTTGGGTGATAAAAAAAAAAAAAACTGAAAACTCAAAATGGAAACACATTTTTGGTGTTTTCGTTTTTTTGCCAAATTTATAAACTGAGACCACTGATTTATAAATCAAAAATTTTACCAAACAAGTTTTTATTTGAGTTTTTTAAATTTTTGTAAATATAAACAGAAAACTGAAAACGTAAGTGTTACCGAACGGCAAAATTATTTGGATCATCAAAATAAAACCAATAGCAGGTCTTATGGGGCCCAAATAGCATGTCTAGCCCACTGGACAGGAAAGAAACTTGTCTCCATCACGAGAGCAAATTATCTGTGGACTGGACCGTGTTGTTTAGGTCCGTGGGTCTCAAATTGATAATTCAAACCGTTTATTTTTTACACCACAACATGTAGATCATTTATGTAAAATAATCATATCGATTCGATAATCGTAGTTACGTTAGTTTATTGTATTTGTCTCCTGAAAAATGGATGATTTAGTTTTTTAAAAATAAACGATTCAAATTATCAAAGTATAGAAACGAACCGATGATTTCCATATACGAGGGCGAAAGTATACATACTAACAAAAAATTTAAATAAACAATATCGATTGCAATATCAATTTTTTACCCACATATAAAGTGAAAATAAGATGAAAACATATACAAATAAGCATTTTTTTTAATCCATATTGAAAAATATAGTAATTATAAAAACAATCTATTTACTAAACAGAGGTATCTTGAGTTGTGTTTGATTCTCTTTCATGTCATTAAAAAGATATATGATAGAATCAACTTTAAAATTTGCATAATGTTTTCCTCAACAAACATTATCAAATAATTAGCTAATACCTTATTTTATCATCTAGAAATAGGGCTTATGAATGGTAGTTATAAAAAGTTATTAATTAATTCTTTTTAATTTTATACTTTAATCCAATGTTTTGCAGATATAGAAAAGCAACCATTTTGGAAAAAAAAAAAAAAAAATCAAGTGAGGATGACCCCTTAAAGTTTGTAAAAAAAAAAAATACTTAGAAGGGGGTGAACTTCGATAATTTGGAGATAATTATAATTAATACTATTATAATAATAGAGGTTTTTGAAATCGTAGGAGGCGGCCCCTTCTTACCCTCCTCTAGGTCCATCCTTGTCGAAGTGAGACCTGTAATGCTCTAGACCCAAACAACACCGTCACTCGAGAGAGGCTTGTCTCTAAAATAATATACAACTCAAACCAAAAACTTTCTAAGTTGAAAGAAGAAAACTACAAAGAGAACAAAAACTTAAACAAAACAGTTTCTCAACAAACAACAAATAATCAAAAATTCACTTTTTGTTCTCAAACTGGCACTCTAAAACCACATATAAACCTCCAACCCCACTTTAATAGTCAAATCAAATTCAAACTTAACCATATCACAATAAACAATATTCACCAAAAAAAAAAAAACTAAAGAGAAAGTATACCATAACCCATGGGGACCATCGATATAGCACACCATACATTGACTCAAGAACTGGAGACTTTTCTTTAAAGGGAAAATTACATATACCTCCCTTGAGTTTTAGCTAAATTACAAATACCCCCCTGAGGTTTCAAAAATTACAGATACTCCCTCGAGGTTTATATTTTCATAACAATTTGCCCCCTAATTTGTTATGCAAATAGTACATTCAAGGGGGTATTTGTAATTTCTCAAACCTCGGGGGGTATTTGTAATTTTGCCAAACCTCGAGGGGGGTATATGTAATTTGCCCTTCTTTAAATGTTGAAATCTTTCAATCTATAGCATACAAGGCCTTCATTGAAGAAATTTAATATGGTGGTGAGAGATCATGGGTAGGGCAAGCCCACGAGGGAGAGAAGGGAGGAAAAGAGATGGATTGGGAGTCGTTGGAAGGCGAGGGTGAGGGACGAGCATGGTGAGGCCATGGGTAGGGCAGGTGGGCCAAAGGGGAAATAGAAGGAAAAGGCATGAGAGTGGGTAGGGCGTCGGTGCAATGTTTGGGAGACAATGTTTGCTTCATCCATTACAAGAAAAGTGGGCTTATGAGACGAAACTTTTTGCGACGGCACATTTGCCGTCGCAAAAAATGACTTTTTGAGACGGCACAACTTGCCGTCTCAAAAAATGTGACTTTTTGAGACGGCACAACTTGCCGTCACAAAAAATATGACTTTTGGAGACGGCACAACTTCCTGTCTCAAAAAATGTGACTTTTTGTGTAACGCCCTCAAAATAATAACATTAAACCCATCAGATAAAACATGCATTTACATGTAAACCAACCACATTCCTTTATTTCATTGAGTTTCATTACATAAGTATTACATGTTAACATCAAAACAAAATGCCCTACGGGCTTACAGCTTTCCAAGTTAACACTTGGTTACAACAAAAGAGTACTAACTCGTTTACACATTAAGCCCTTGGCTTGAAGTTACATGTAATACATCAAAAGTAAATGGTTGCCAATATATCACAGTTCTAGGAGTTGATTTTATGTCAGAAAATGTGCGGGCAATCCTTGATCAAGCTGGCTTCTTAGAGGTAGTCTTTTCCTCTTCTTTTCGTGTATTCTTATTTCATCACTTTGTCAGTTACAAATCCAATTCTAAAAGTTAACAGAGTAAAAAGTGCTACTTGGTCAACAAATATTTTAATTGAAGCATAGATTTCATATTTCAAGAACTAATAAATTAACATAATTAAAACATGAAAACCAAAATCCCATAAAATGCATGCATTGAAAACTATTAATGTGAGGTAATTAGTTTTCTATCTCTATGTATATATAATGACTATTTTAATATAATACCTTTGTTCATATAATGAGAAGGGTAAAATTGTTTTTTTAAGACTTTACATTTTTCAGGAATGTTCTGTCACTTGGTTTGTTGCACGAGGAGCAATTAACAAATAGCATTCACACAATCAGTTGGTGTGGAATCCACTTCAATGATTATATAATGGATATTTTATTTAATAGCATCGGTACCCAATTTGTATACATATCATCGGTACCCAATTTCTTGCTCACTGTAAAACTAATGAGTGTTTTTTTGAGGGGTATAAATATGTACTCTATTCTCTGTTAGTTGCAATATTGATCTTTTGCCAATACTTAACATGTGAAATTCAACGGTGCAATACTTAATTGTTGTGGTGCTATCAGATTGGTGGAGAAAGCTTGAGAATTTATAAGCGTGAGATTCAAGAAAATGTTTTGGAAATTGTTGGCATTTCCCCTGAGCAGGTGAGGAGACACTTAACAAATACTGGTTGGGTTGCTCAATTATTAATTACTAGGGCCGTGTTTTATCTCCTACGTTGTAAATTATTTTTATATTCCCATCTAATGCATTATGTAAGTACCAAATTGGAGAAAGTATCCTCTTGTATGTAGATCTTTTGAATTACCTGATATTAATATTATCATGGTTTTCATACTTCTATGGGCCAAAATTTTCATTGTACTACTAACAATCATCAATATATTTTCATGCATTGACCAATTCTTCAAGATATTAGATCACTGTGGTGTGCACACTACATTGAATTGAAACACATGTGATGTTGGCACTTTGGAAAATAGTTCCTGGCAAGTTTTGGGTAGATCACTGTGGTTTGCACACTACTTTCTGATTTTTATTTTCCAAAGCGCCAACATCACATCACATGTGTTACTAAATTTCTGAGTGATTTAAAAGAACAAGCTTGATTTTTGGAGTGGGGCTTGTAACCCCCTAGCATATGATGAATCTGCTAGTTCTTTCTGTTACCAAATGTGATTTTGGGCAACTCTCCATGACCGTAAGTGTTTTTCTCATAACTAACCCACTTTACTCATAACCACTAATCACATATCTCATAACCACATCTCATAACCAATACCTTTTGGCTCGTAACCATACCATTTTGATCATAACCACCATCACATATCTCATAACCACATCTTATAACTAACATCATTTTCACCCATAACCCCTAACTTTGATCATAACCAACTCAAAACCACTAACCACATATCTCTATTTTAGATTTATTTACTAAATACAATAAAAAGGGTAATATACAAACAATATACATTTTAAAATATTTATATACACATAGACATACATATAAATAATTTGACTAAATTTTAATAAAAAATGTGTTGAAAATTTTTATCTACGATTCACTACAAGAAAAGTGGGCTTATGAGACGGAACTTTTTTGCGACGGTACAACTTGCCGTCTCAAGCAAAAAATGTGACTTTTTGAGACGGCATAACTTGCTGTCGCCAAAAAATGTGACTTTTTTTTTTGAGACGGCACAACTTGTCGTCGTAAAAAATATAGTATTTGTGATGGCAGAAATTGCTGTCGTAAAAAAAAATAGAGTATTTGTGATGGCAGAGATTGCTGTCGCAAAAAAAAAAAAATAAAGTTTTTGCGACGGTACCAACTACAGTCGCAAAAAAGAAGAAGAGTTTTTTGCGATTGTAATACGTACCATTGCAAAAAAAATAAAAATAAAATATATATATATATATATTGTGGCTTTGAGATGACATCATATATATATAGTCATAAAATGGTTTAAATAAATGCAACGGTATTTTTCTGTTACAAAAAAAAAATAAAAAAATAAAAACGATGTCGTCGTACTCTTTTGAACATTTCTCTTTTTACCCATTTTTTCATCTTTCTATCTCTCTAACTCTATCTCTCTTCTCTTTCTCTCTCTCACTCATAACTCTTCTCTGTCTGTCTGTCTGTCTGTCTGTCTCTTTCTCTATGTGTCTCTGTCTCTCTTGTCTCTTTCTCTCTCGCTCATCACTCTTCTTTGTCTGTCTGTCTCTTTCTTTCTCTCTATGTCTCTGTCTCTCTTCTCTTTCTCTCTCTTACTTATCACTCATCACTCTTCTTTGTCTGTCTGTCTGTCTGTCTCTCTCTCTCTCTTTCTCTCTGTGTCTCTTGTCCATCTTTATTCTCTTTATCTCTCTCTTCTCTTTATCTCTCTCGCTCTCTCGCTCATCTCTCTCTATCTCTCTCTCGTTTATCTCCTTTCGCTCTTTCTCTCTCTCTTTCTCTCTCTCTCTCTCTCTCTCTCTCTTTTCATCCATTTTTTCATCTTCCTTTCTCTCTCTCACTCATCACTCTTCTCTCTCTGTCTATATGTCTGTCTATCCCTCTCTCTCTCTGTGTCTCTCACTCATCTATTTCTTCTTTCATCTCTTTTCTCATCTCTTTTCTCTCTCTGTCTCTTTCGCTCATCTCTCTTTTCTTTATTTCTCTCACTCATCTCACATCTCTCTATCTCTCTCGCACTTTTAGCGACCACTTTGTCTCTTTCTCGCTCATCACTTTGTCTCTCTCTCTCCTCTATTTGTCTCTCACTCATTTCTCTCTCTCACCACCCATCTCCTCTACCACATTCACCACTACTACAAACGCCATTCCACCACCACCACTACTTCCACTGTCGCCACTTCACCTCTACGACTACTATTACTACTATCATCACCACCACTCCACTACCACCGCTACCACTACTGCCACTACTACTATCATTACCTCTTTTTCACCCCTGCCACTCCATTTACACTATCACTACCACAACTTCACCCCTAATCTCTTTCGCCATCACCATCACCATCACCACCACCACCACCACCACCATTACCTATTATCCACCACTTTCACCACTACTACCGCTCCCTCTCCTCTACCACAAAAAATTAGTTCCTAATTTTTAGTAACCAAAAAAAATGAGCAGCAGAAAAATATTTTTCATTGACCACAAAAAATTAACTTTATTTTAACGAAAAATATTTTTCATTAAAATATTACCCCTACTTCTACCAAATAAAAAAAAATAATCATTAAAAAAATGAAATGAAAATAAAAAAAAATCATTAACTAACAAAAAAATAAATTTATTTTAATAAAAAATAAATAAAATGATATAGTTCACACCACCTATCCTAAGGCCCCGTTTGGGAACAGGCTAATTTAGTAATTTTTTAGCTATTTGGTTAAAATATGAGCTAAATTATTTAAATTTCATTTGTGACTAAAAAAAAATTATTTTTATTCCCGCCCCTTTTTTTCCCATTCCCGCTCCCTTTTCCCCCTTCCCCTCCGAACAAAAAATTCCCAATCTCTTCTTACCCCCCTCTCTCTCTCTCTCTCTCTCTCTCTCTCTCTCTCTCTCGAGCGGCGTCGGAGCAGCCCTGTTGTGAGGCCGACTCGTCACTCGATTATTTGCGAGGCTGCTCCGAATAAGAAGGCCGATTCGGCTGCGAAGAGAGCTCGTCAAGCAGAGAAGAGGCGTGTCTACAACAAAGCTCGGAAATCCGAGGTCAAGACTCGGATGAAGAAGGTATTTTATTTGTGGGTTTGCTTGTTTCTTAATTGTAGACTAAAGTGGTATTTGATTATGTTGAGTTTTACAGGGTTATTTCAGTTTTGAATTCATGTTTAGGCTTCTTGATGATAATGTATTAAATTTGCTTTTGTGTGTGTGTGTGTGTGGGTGGGTGGTTGGGGGGGCGCTTGGGGAAGTAGATTATTGGGGGGTTTTGGCTCATTTGCTTTATGCAATTAGAGTGATTGAATAATTGTGCATTTGTTATAATGATGAATTGTAGTTTTGGTGGCTTTCCTTTTGCTAAAAACTTGGATCTTGAATTTGTTATAAGGGGAAGGAAAAGTAAGGGGAAAAGAAAGGAAAAGGAAGTGGAATGAGAGAAGCTAATTTCTTACTTTTGTTTGGTTGGCTGAGAAAATTACAAGAAATTGAATAAGCATTTGTTTGAAAATCCTTTTTTTAATTTTTATTTTTTTTTTAATTTTTAAATTTTATTGCTCGATTAGCTCAGATCCCCTTCTTACATTGCTCGATTAGCTCAGATCTAGCTCTGTTTTTTCACTGTCCATACCTTTTTTTTTTTGTGCTAAATATGTATATGTTCTCTCTCAGTGTTCATTTCAATGTTGCTTTATGTTGTTATATGGTTTTGGACAAGGGTGTTTCGCTGCCCTTTTGCTTCAATGTCTTGCTTTATCTTCTAAACTCTAATGATATTTTGGTGTTGCCAGGATTTAGTTTAATTAGCTTTGAAGAGCAGATTTCTTTATCCACTAGTGTTGTTGTTGTTCCTATGTTAGCATTTTAGCCAAACCTGCTAATGCATGAACATCTTTATTGTATTTAGAAGTGTGTAGTTAATTGATTAGACAGTGGCATTTTATAACTTATGGGATTGAACTCTATATCTAACAGAATGGATAATTCAATATTTAGTTGGAAAAATGAAAGTCGAACTAATAATTCGGTCGAACTAATAATCTTTCATATTTATCAAATGGATTTAATTGATTTTTACTTAATGCATTTAATTTTTAGTATTGAATTAGGTTATAAAATATTACCTCAGTTGACATTTGACTTTGGTACTGCTCTATATATATATATATATATATATCTATAGTGTTGATTCATTCAATATCTTATATATCCTGTTCATATCTTGATTCATTCAATTTATAGTGTTGAAAACACAATAAATAGGGGACATTAATTTTGTTAGTGTTTTTTTTTCTTTTAATTTGAATTGTTAAATTTACATTTAGTGTTTTGTGAAGGCTGGAGATTGAAAACTTTTGTTATCTTTCTTCTTGTTAGAGTTTAAAACATCAAAAGAAATGGAAGTAAGATCCAAATTATACCAAATCATGGTATGACACAGGTGCAAAAATTTGTCAGGCTGAAAAGTTAGGAAGGGTGCTTGTGAAAAGTAAGTGAAAGTTGCTTTCTTTCTCTTTCTTTCTATGTATGGTACATGCATGTGTTCGCTATTCTTTTCATTAATTTTCGTAATGGCTAGTCATTGACATGAAGATGTAATCAATATAGATTTTAGTTGTAGAAGAGTTTCATGTAAGCTGCTTGTTTCAGTACCAAGGTTTAAACTATGTAATCTGCTTGTTTCTTGTGTCCATTTTGTCTTTGTAGTTCATTATATCAATTTTGCTTGTCAATTTATTCAAAGTGATACACTGAAAGTGCAGTATTTGAGCTAATGAATAACTGAAATATGGTTTATGTGTTTTGAATTTTCAGTCCAGACCTCTACTAAATTGTGGGGGAGGAGGAACTTGTGGGACATGCATTGTAGACGTGAGTTATTGATTTTGAATTTATTATTACTAACCAAGCAGAGTACTAATCATAATTCTTAAAAAAAAATAGCACAAAAAAGTAAATGTGTTTCCAAGTAAGATGAATTTGAAACACATTGATTTTTCTGCGCACGTTTCTATAAAGTTGTGCATGTAGCATTATTACTTATAAAAATGATGTTATTATTACTGACATCATTTGGGTATAGCTTCATAATTGTTGGTGCAATCTCACGTGGAAGGTTAAGAAATGTGACAATGCATCACTTGTGTTGTGATGGTTTTTTATTTTTTATATTCTAAAGATTTTTTCTTTTTTTGTCTTTGTTAGGTCGTTGAAGGGAAGGAGCTACTAAACCCTCGAACAGACAAAGAGAAGGAAAAACTTAAAAGGGTATTTAACAGATCATTTGCAGTCATCTAAATATACCACTAAAAATATATAAAATTAAAAAAAACCTTTAATTCTACGAGTCTGTGATGTTTGTGTTAGTTTACTTGGTTCGGCAAAAAACGTGTCTAATGTTTGTGCTAATTGTACACAACTAATTGCAGAATCCAAAAAATCGGAGGCTTGCTTGTCAGACTACGGTTGGAAAACCAGATTCGAGAGGCTTGGTTTGTAGTCCATCGTCTTCCATTTTTAATGAATTATTTGATTTTAAAACTTTAGTCTAAAGTGTATCTTATTTATTTTCTAAGCAAAAAAGAATTTCAAAATTTCACTGGATATTATTATAATTATTTTTATTTTATTTTAAATATAATTGTTGTTTTTGTTCTGCAGGTTGTAATCCAACAACTGCCTGAATGGAAAGGGCACGAATGGAATTATAATAAAGAACCTCCTTCAAAATCAGAACCCTGAGATTCATTCATTCATTCATTTAATTAATGTACTTTCTTTTGTTTTACTAACTATATACTTAAATTTATGTAAATCTTCCTTTTAAAGAAAATGCACACTAACTAAATCGTTGTTTTCTTTTGCATCGGTTATTCTGTCATCGCAAATAGTATTTACAGTAGCTTAAAAGTGGACAAACAAAAATGTTAGACACAAAAATCACTTTTTTTGGGTAGTTCTCTTGTCGCCAAAGTTCTTCAATATTCCATTATTTCTCATCAATTTTAAGGTATTTTGATAATGTATATATAGGGACGGAATTCGAATTTCATCATCAGAAAGGCAAAAAAAAAAAATTTATTATACCATATACACAAGCATATATATCTATCTAATATGATATATAAATTATTTTTTATTTTATTTTATTATTATTTTTTTGAGACGGCAGCCTACTCACCGTCTCAAATAGGGGTTACTGTCGTCGCAAAAGATAGGGCATTTGGTTGAAAATAATGACTTTTAGCGACGGTGTAATTTGCCGTTGCCAATAGTACTTTAGTGACGGTAACAAGTGCTGTCTCAAATAACCCTTTAGCGACGGTACTTGTGTCGTCGCAAATACCCCTTTTAGCGATGGCAAAACAGTGCCGTCTCAAAAAAAGTCAGATTTTCATGCGTTAATGGCGACGGCATTTTTCCGTCGCAAAAAGGCTGCTTTGTCGTCGCAAACCAAAGGCGACGACGTCATACTGTCGCTAAAGCCCTTTTGCAACCCCTTCTGTTGCGACCCTCCACGTGCCGTCGCAAAAGGCCACTTACCGTCGCAAAAAATCTTTTGAGACGGCGTTTTGGATATTTGCGACGGCATTTTACCGTCGCAAAAAATCAATTTTTTTGTAGTGATCCTTCATTTTTTTGTGCAGCCTCATTCACTAGGAATACTATGTGCACGTGACACAATGGTATTTGGAAACATTGAGTAATTTTTCGGCACCAATCACCTTCCTTGTTTCTACTTTTCAAAAAATCTTATTTTCTTATTTTTTGTGTTTTTTTTTTATTGAAGTTTTTTAATATTTTAAGCAATTTTTTTTTTATTTTTTAGACACACCTAACATAAATACACCTAAAAATTAAAAAAATTGTAAAAAAAATCTTTTAAAAATTCACTAAATACCTTTCTTTAAATGTTGAAATCTTTCAATCTATAGCATACAAGGCCTTCATTGAAGAAATTTAATATGGTGGTGAGAGATCATGGGTAGGGCAAGCCCACGGGGGAGACAAGGGAGGAAAGAGATGGATTGGGAGTCGTAGGAAGGCGAGGGTGAGGGACGAGCATGGTGAGGCCATGGGTAGGGCAGGTGGGCCAAAGGGGAAACAGAAGGAAAAGGCATGAGAGTGGGTAGGGCGTCGGTGCAATGTTTGGGAGACAATGTTTGCTTCATCCTTCATTTTTTTGTGCAGCCTCGTTCATTAGGAATACTATGTGCACGTGACATGATGGTATTTGGAAACATTGAGTGATTTTTTGGCACCAATAATATTCCAATTTACGTACAAACAATTAATGTAAAAGTTCTCACAACCAACTTAAAATCAAAAGCATAAATTCTTGGGCAAATTACCCCAAAAAAAAAAAATTTCAAAATTTTGTGAGCTTTTTAAATTAAATCCTAGGATTTCAATTGCATCAATTTAAATCTTAAATTTCTAATTTCATATCAATTTTAATTATTTGTCCATCTCTGTTAACTTGTTTGACAGGAAAAAAATAGTAATAATAATGCACACATGGCACATTTTCATTCGTTCATTTCACTAAATATTAATATTGATCTTATATTTGAACATGATCACACCATATCCACCATATATTTATCATCCATTACATCATAGCCATTCATCATATACTTACCATGAACTCCAGCACATTGTATCAAAACCCTCTCAATTGTGTGTTGATTTGGCCATTGATTAGACCAAGAACTTTCAAAGATCTACTAGATAAACAATATGAGATCGAAGATTGTTGTTGGGCTGGCCATCCAACAAATGGTTATGATCCTGTGTAGTTAGGTTCATAATTGTGTTGATGATGGACGGTTATTATGAAGTCATCATGTAATGGATAGCTGATAAAACATGGTTGTGATATATGGTGTGGTCAAATTGAAAGTTAATATTAATATGAAGATAATAGAACCAATGAAATAGTGCCATATGTATTGTAGAATAAATTATCTGTTACATTTATTAACGGAAATGAAATAGACGGAGAGTTTAAATTGTGTTAAAGTTCAAATTTTAAAATTGAGTAATGATTGAGATCATCACTCCAACAAACCCCCCATAAATCTAGACCACTAATTATGTGGATCCTACACATACATGGAGAGCCAGGGGGTCATTCCCAAAGGGTGTCCCAAACATTTCCGTTTAAAATTTAAATTGATACAATTGAAACTTTGGAATTTAATTTGAAAAACACACAAAATCTTGAGTTTTTTTTTTTTAATTTACTGTAAATTCTTTCTACAATCAAAACCACTAATATATATACATATATATGTGATCCAAATGCAGCACCCAAACCAACCATACAAAAGAAAAGAAAATTAAAAAACAATGCATCCTCTCTGAAACCACAAACATTAGTAAATGTTATGTTACCCCGTCCAGAGCAACAGTCAAGCTCCAACAGAAAGAAAACACACAAAAACACAAGTCAATAAATAAAAACTAGTTTTTCTAAAAACCAACTAATTACTAAAACACAACCAAAAAAAGAAAAAAAAAATCAACTCACAAAATCAAAAACCAAAATCTCCCCAAAACAATGAACGAGCTCTGAAATATAGATGTTGTAGTAATGTGGCATTCTACGAAATTCTTGGAATTGGCAACCTAATCAAGAACCACTAGTCTTACTACTTCATTCCCTGATGAACTCGAAAGTTCGAAACAGTCCCATACGTCTGTATCACAGCCTATTAAAATCCAGTCATTATCATCATCATGATAATGGACCTCGAAGCTGCCAAGCTCTCCCAGTCTATTTGTCACTTGTTTCTTCAATTCGACAATTCCAGTTGGTAGAGAGAGACGAAATTTTATATTTTTATCTCTATATTGTGCCTTAAACGTCACAGTCCTTACATCTTGCTTTTCTGTGAGATGTGGCATTATGTGGGGAATAGTAGTCATGGTTTGCATTGGAGCTTGATCAGAACACAAAGACATTGTGCAACTAGATTCAGAGACATGTCCCTCCATAAAAAACCCCAGTGCTGAAGTAGAGAAATTACTAGAATCTCTTGAACTCCCCACATTCTCAATTAGCATCTCTCTCAACAATGTATGCGGCTGTGTAAACACACAAGCATTAGGATTTGGATAAGCAGTCAATGGAGTCAAATCTTTTGGTTGAAATGCCAATTCAGAGGAACCCCCTGCTTCACCACTTTCTCTGTAGGTAGATGAAATAGAAAAGTCCATAGCAGGATAATTACCGGGGACAGAATCTGGAAAATTTGGGGTTGTTAAGCTCTTTCCATTTGAACGATTCTCTGCATTTGACAAGTTTGGACCTTCTATAAATTCTGGCACAATTCCATTTTGGTCCTGAATGTGTCCAACTATTCCATTCCCTATCTCTGTTTGCCCACTAGTTGGTGTCTTGTGGGTGGGTGACGCATTTTTTTCTCCTTGTGGTTCAAGGAGTATACAGTATCTTTCGAAAACTGAAAGAGAAAAGAAAAGAAATGGTTAGATAATAGAGAAATAAATGAGAAGAGAAAAACAATGAGATTGTTTCTTCTTATTTGGATAGTTTAGGAGAGGAAAGTATGGAAAATGGAGTGTTTTCCTCTATTGTACAAAAAAAATAAGAGTGAGAAAAAAGCGAAAGACAGTTATAGTATAATGTGGGATCCTCTTTGATGGAGTCAATTCTTTTGGTTGAAATGTCAATTCAGAGAAAGCCCTGCTACTACACTTTCTCTGTGAGTAGATGAAATAGACAAGTTCATGGCAGAATAATTACCAGGGATAGAATCTTGAAAAGTAGTTGTTATGCTCTCTTCGTTTGAACGATTCTCTGTATTCGACAAGTTTGGGCCTTCTATAAAATCTACCACAATCCCAACAGTTGGTGTCTTGCAGGTGGGTGACACATTCTTTTCTTCCTCTGGTTCAACAAGTATATAGTCCATTTCGGAAACTGAAAGAACGAATTGGTTAGATAAGAGACAAATAAAGGAGACAATCCGAAAAACAATCATACTCCTTGATTTTAATTTTTAAAATTCAATTTTGCAAAAAATGTTTTTTTTTTCGTATTTTTTTTATTTTTATTAATTTTTTTTTAATATCTTAGGCAATTTTTTTATTTTTATTTTTAAACGCAACTGAACATATTATTTGGCTATGAGTATAAAATGCAATATTTTTTAGTTAAAAAAGAAAATGATTTTAAAATAAAATATAATTAACCTTTAATCAAATAAATCACATTTCATAATCATTTCTTTTCTTTTCTTTTCTCTTATTACTTATACAATCATTTCTTTTCTTTTCTTTTCTCTTATTACTTAAGTAATCATTTCTTTTCTTTTCTCTCCTAAGTTACCAAACATAGCGTAAAATCTACCACAATCCCAACAGTTGGCGTCTTGCAGGTGGGTGACACATTCTTTTCTCCCTCTGGTTCAACAAGTATATAGTCCATTTCGGAAACTGAAAGAGAGAATTGGTTAGATAAGAGAGAAATAAAGGAGACAATGAGAAAAACAATCATACTGCTTGATTTTAATTTTTAAAATTCAATTTTGCAAAAAATGTTTTTTTTTCGTTTTTATTTTTATTTTTAAAATATTTTTTTACAAATATTTTATTATTTAGATATATTTAAATAAGGTGAATCTAAAAAGTTAAAAAATTACTTATAATTTTAAAAATATTCACTAAAAAATATATATGTGAACATGGAGGACTGAATCCAGTGCAACTAGACGTGAACATGGAGGACTAAATGGAAATTGGGGAGTTCGCGGTCGAGTCGGCTCGGGTTCACCCCTTACCGCTAACCGAACCAAACATGTCGGGTGAAAATATGAGTCATCTGCTATTGAAATCATCCGAACCAAACAATTCGGTTTGACAGTCGAATCGGATGGATGATATATACAAAATATTTTTCTTTCACGTTCAAACTAAACTCAAAATAAAAAAATATATACAATCCAAATACATAATTACTAATCTAGACCTGATCTGAAAAAGGGATATTGAAAAAAAAAATGATAATAGCGAGGCTATACTCACGCATCATCGCACAATTATCATCGTCACTTGACACCACTGCCAAGCAAGAGTGTTCAGAAATCAAGAGTGAGTGAGAGAAAGAGAGTTATAACTACAATTGATCAATCATCGTCATCAATTTTTAGCCATCCAAACCTTGAACTTCACTAAAGGGCTTTGGTAGAGCTTAGATATCCATTGCCCCACTGTGTGTGAAAGAAAAAAAGAATTGAGAGAGAGAGAAGAGACGAAACGGTCAAATAAAGAGGGAGAGGCAGACGAGAGGTTTAGTGAGAGAGAGAGAGAGAGAGAGAAATTGGTCAGGTGCATTACTAATGATTAAAGTTAGAAAGATATTTATTCTGGGTAAATGGAGGGACAGAGGAGAGATGTTAGAGAGGGACAGAGGATGGAAAAAAATAAGAAAAGAAAAATATTTGAAATATATTAATTTATAATAAATATTAAATTTTGATTTGTTAAATATTTTATTATGTAAATTTCATTTTAATATAGCATCATTAAAAATTATTTAGAGGTGATAAATTAAGGAGATAGAGCATTAAAGTTAGGGTTGATTTGGAGTATCCTAAAAAAGTATTTTTTTATTTTTTTATTTTTTTTAAGTCAAATTACTACTCTATTTTTTTATAAAAGATTAAAAAATATACTTATTTAAATTATTTCAAGTAACTTTTTAGTCAGAAATTGTATTGATAATATAATAAATTTAAAGTTATTATAAGGATATATAGGCATATGTCATTGGGAATAAGGGATACAAGTCATATCTTGGGAAGATAATCTTTGAATCTTAGGAAGACAAGATTCTTGAGAAGGTGTAGGTCTCTGTTGGAATATATATGAAACCTGACAGATTCATATTTATTATATAAAACTAATTTGGATCGGTTGAGTTTAGCGATTTTTTCTTTATCAAGACCGACACCTGTAGAATTTCAACATCTGAACCGCAGCCGACCGAATTAATGGTCGAAACCGTCCGTATTGCATTCGGGTCAAGTGGTTCGAGCCGGATTTTTTGGGTGATTCGAATCTATGAACAGCCCTCCACAGTTTGGACAGATTTAATTACAAGTTTTAACTTAAGGAGAGACCAATTACCTTTTTTTTTTCTTCCGAGATGGCCACCGAGGGATCCCATGTTGCCTGCAGGTGCGCTTCACTGTGGATACACTAACTGCATGAGCAAGACTTCAGATAGAGCAAAGATCCTCTAGAGTGATTTTTCCCTAAAGTTTTCTAGAGTGCTACATTGTGTGGTTGAGATTTATTGACAAGTTACATCAATTTTTCTGATGTGACTTGCCAGTAAATCTCAACCACACAATATAACACTTTAGGAAACTTTAGGGAAATTTCACTCTAGAGGATCCTTGGTGCTTCAGATAAGATGACTGCTTTTATATTTGATTCAAAGCAACACTTTATTTAATTGTACGAGCTTACCACCAAGGGCCTTGGCAGCATCATCAAGTTTACAACCAAAATGTTGTTGGAGATCCTCAAAACTAAGTACACTCTTTGTTATGCATTTTCTCTTTAATGTCTCTCTTGAATTTGTCTCATCTGAATGAGGTACGGTAGAGCAGCTCTGACTTGCCCTGACAAGATGAGCAATGTTGTTTGTAACATCAAATTCCACCAATGATTGTTGTTTTGATGAATCAACTTGCACCATCTCTCCTCCATCTAGTAAGGCTATAGTTCGAGGTGAAGATCTAGCATGTAGGGGTGTTTTGATGCATCGAAGCCTCGAATCATGTTTTTCATGCATAGATGGACTGATAACTTCCATCAATCTTTCCTTTTTTTCTCTCCTAGTTTACCAAACAGAAGTTCATTTGAAAAAAAAAAAAAAACAGACACACACATTAATTCTAGCTATCAATCATTGAGATGTCCATTAAAAGAGCAAGAAATTTATCAAAATGAAAATATTAGTGATTTTAAAAACCATATGACAACGTAATCGATCTGATTTCACAATTCATAACAAGTTTAGTGAGAAAATTATTGCTTTCCATAATAATTATGACTAATAAAATGCATTGGCAAATAGAAATAAAAATATAAGTGAGTTACTGGTTGAAATGGCCACTGAGAGATCCCATGCTTCCTAAATATGCGCTTCATTGTAGATACGCTAACTGCACGAGCAAGAATCTAGATAAGGGAATCACATTCTTATATTACTTCCACAAAGAAAACAATACAGCTTCTACTTGGAAGAAGAATTTAAAAGGTTCAAAAACAAAACCAAAAATAAAACGGTAGTGTTACATGTACTAATTAGTATATACATTAGTGTACCAACTAGTGTTATAAAATTGTTATTGACCACATTTATTATACAAGTTACAAATACCTAAAACCATACAAATGATGTCACATCATCTGTTGGTACACTAGTGTGTACATTAATTGGTACATATAGCATTATTTGTAGGGATGGCAATGGGGGTTAATGGGGTGGATATTAATTCACCATCCCCATTCGCCCTTTTTTTTTTTTTAAGGTTCACAATTTATTTATTTATTTATTTTTTTTTAAGTAAGATTCACAACCAAGGCTAAATATACATTCAATCTCTTTTTATTTTTTATTTTTATTTTTTTTAAGATTCACAACTATTTTTTTTTTTTTTAAGATTCACAACCAAAGTTAAATATACATTCAATCTTATTTTATTTTATTTGGCTCAACAACAAAATCAAATATATATTAATTAACATTGTCACATTATTCTTGTCAAATTTTCAGCATATCTAGAATTTTTAAAATTTATTTCAAAAAATTCAATCTTAACCAAAGCTAAATATACATTCATTTTTTTTTTAAGATTCACAACCAAAGCTAAATATACATTCAATCTTATTTTATTTTATTTTATTTGGCTCAACAACAAAATCAAATACACATTAATTAACATTATCACATTATTCTTGTCAAATTTTATGTATACCTAGAATTTTTTAAGTTTATTTAGAAAAATTCTATTCCTACAAAAAAAAAATTTCATCTTTTTTTTTTAATTTTATGTATCTCCTTCTCCTCTCTATTAATTGATCTTCGATAATCTGAAGGTGAGTTATTGCTCTCGTTTTCATCTTCTTCTTCTTCTTCTTCTTTTTAAAAATTTTTATTTGCATTTATAGAGTTATTGCTCTCTATTAATGGTAGGTTATCCATTGAAGATCAATTATTAGACAAGAGAAGGAGATACATAAAATTAAAAAAAAAAGATGTATTTTTTTTTTTGTAGGAATTGAATTTTTCTAAATAAATTTAAAAAATTCTAAATATTCATCCTTAGATTGAATTTTTCAATTTTCATCTTAACTAGTGATCACCTTAATTGAAATTTTGTACATTTTTGTCTTCAATTTTCATGTTTTGATTATGATTAATTGCGCATTTTTGATCGATAGTCACAATCTTGTCACTGCTAGATTGTCATCATTGCAAATCGTCGTTGCTGTAGTGAGAGGATGAGAGAGAGTGAGAATTAAAACTCTAATTGTCAACAGAGTAGGGATGGCAATGGATAACCTACCATGTGGGTATCCATGGAGACCCAACCCAAATACTTGGGTTTCCCCTTTTTTCTTGTCCATCGGGTAGGGTAAGTAATGTTCTTTAAATCTCAACCAGGCATGGTTACCCACTAATTTCCCCATATTTCTTTTTTAGGTACATCGAAAAATAATTTCTCCATATATTTTCACTACTCTGTTGACAATTAGAGTTCTAATTCTCACTCTCTCTCATCCTCTCACTACAGCAATGGCGATTTGCGATGAAGACAATCTAGCGGTGACAAGATTGTGACTATCGATAAAAAATGCGCAATTAATCATAACCAAAACATGAAAATTGAAGACAAAAATGTACAAAATTTTAATTAAGGTGATTGCTAGTTAAGATGAAAATTGAGAAATTCAATCTAAGGTTACCATCAAATCAGAGAGAAATCCAATAAAACAATTGCAGGAGATATTGAAACTAGAAAATTCATTCTATAAATGAATAGAATTTTTCTAAATAAATTTAAAAAATTCTAGATATACATAAAATTTGACAAGAATAATGTGACAATGTTAGTTAATGTGTATTTGATTTTTTTTGTTGAGCTAAATAAAATAAAATAAAATAAGATTGAATGTATATTTAGCTTTGGTTGTGAATCTTTAAAAAAAAAAAAAAAATTGTTGTGAACTTAAAAAAAAATGAAAAGAAAAAAGATTGAATGTATATTTAGCTTTTGGTTGTGAATCTTAAAAAAAAAAAAAAATTAAATTAAATTAAAAAAATAAATGGTTGTGAGCCTTTTAAAAAAAAAAACACATATGGGGAAATTAGTGGGTACCCATCCCCGACCCATCCGCTGTGAAAATTTAAAAAATATCACTTACCCTACCCGATGGATAAGAAAAAAGGGAAAACTCATGTATTTGGGTTGAATCTCTATGAGTACCCATATGGTAGGTTATCCATTGTCATCCCTAATTATTCAAAATAAAATATAAAAAACAAGATTTGCAGCTTCACTTTAATGAGTGTAGAATCTTACCTCCAAAACTCTTCGCAACATCTTCACGACTACTGCCAAAATGTTGTTCGAGATCCTCCCGAGCAAGTACACTAATGCTTTTGTAATTTATCTTTAATTTGTCTCTCGTATTTTTCTTCTCTGAATGAGATACAATAGGGAAGTTTTCATATGCCTTGACACCATGTGCTCCATTGTTTGTATCATCCACTTCCACCGTAATTTCAACTTATCTTTCCTCTACTAAAGAACAATCCTTCGTGTAAACAATTCGGAGTTCAATGAGAAGATTAGTAAATTTGAGGTGTTAATCATTGATGAGTCTTGTATATAACCCAAAACTTAGATGCTACTGTTGTTATCAATCACATTCATTTTGTCATACTACTTGAAAACAAATGCTTAGTTCAAAGTGCAGCTGAATATAAGTTCACATAATGTTTCTGACCTCAAATCAAAGTTAAAAAGTTTGTTAAAAATTGAAATTTCATCAATGTGGATGATATAGCTAATGTTTGAGAACTTAGCTACAATAAAATATTTGTTAAAATGGCCACAAATTCAGACAAAATGCAGAATTTTATAAATGGTCCCTTGTAGATATAGTTTCTTCTATGCCCAATGAGAAGGAAAGCTGGACAAATGGCCATATTAAAAATAAAAATAAAAATGAAGGGTAAGAATGATTTTAAAAATAAACTGTTAATATAAGTCTATAAAATGAATGAAGTAGATCATCCAGATGGGACTTGTGGTGGGCTCCAACTAGACTGTCCAATCCACAAATATGGAATAGATACAAGCTTTGTACTTTTATCTTAGACAGTGATATAGAAATGAAAATATAAGTGAGCTAGTGGTGGAAAAAATAAATAAAAAACAAGGGAGAGAAAAACAATTACCCTTAGAAATGAAGGTCCAACATAACATAACGTGATACTGAATATAGAGGACAAACCTGAGAAATGAATTCCCCTGAGTAACTGAGCAGCTGTGTCATTTTCTCTTCAACTATAACAATTTGCAGAGTTTGTGGTAGTTGGACAGACAGAAGCACTTGTAATAGTTCAATTGAAAGCTTGCGCGATATTTTCACTACTAATAAACAACTCCAGATTGATACCATTTTTGGACTTTTTGGTGGAAGGAAAAACTTCAATGGAATAGATTCTAGCACGAATGTTCATGTCGTTTCATCAAATATTTCTTTAACATTGTTTGGTTTTTTGGCAAGTTCTATTTTTACACACAATGAGCGAAGATGATCTGGCACGTGAAATCTCTCGGATCATAAAAATAATTGACGAAATTTGAAAGCCATTAATAGCTACTAATAATAGCAACTAATGTTGTGCTTGGTTCAGAATTTAAGAAGAGATTTGGAAAATGAAAGAAAAAAAAATGTGAATAAAATCTATATAATAAAACAAAACTATTTTTGAAAATGTATCAAAATGTATCAGAGATACATTTTGATTCAATGGTTGAGATGATTCCTATATACTATCTAACGGTTGAGATCACTTTTATTCCCGCCCAAACACTCTCTGCTCTCTTTCTCTCTCCCACGTCTGCCCAAACACCTTCTCTTCAACTCCCTTTCTACACGTTATCTCTCACATTCTCTCTTCAACTCCCTCTATGATCTCTCTCTCACGTTCGAAATTCTTTCTTTTCTGAAACTGGCTAACAGAGGTAGCAGATCAGAGAAACATCTTCCAACAATTTGATTCAAATAGAGACGGTGGTCTCAACAGGGCTCACCACCACCGCCGCTGCTCATCATCACTGTCGCCATTGATTGACACCCACTCTCTCTTGGCTCCCACCCTCCCAACATCAGAGGTATTTTACATTTATTCAGTTCTTTGAGGCTTCGGTTTTAGGGCTAATTTTTGTATCAATCATCCTTCACAATTAAAGACTACAACAGAGTATTTGATTCAAACAGAGACAGTGGTCTCAACAGGGCTCACCACCACCGCCGCTGCTCATCATCACCGTCGCCATTGATTGACACCCACTCTCTCTCGGCTCCCACCCTCCCAACATCAGAGGTATTTTACATTTATTCAGTTCTTTGAGGCTTCAGTTTTAGGGCTAATTTTTGTATCAATCATCCTCCACAATTAAAGACTACAACAGAGTTGGAATCTAGGGTTCGCTGACTTCTTTTTATTTTTTTTTTCAAGTACATTAGTTAGATATGAGAAGCAGAATGGCAATGGGGGTGAAGAAAAGTGCTGATATGTTGGCTTATACTGCCATGGCCACAACATGTTTGATAGTTTGCCTATGAGAGACTTCTAAGTTGCTTCTTCTCAGTTGTCGAAATAGCACACTTAGGAGTGCTTCTACGTTTGGAGCTAATTTGGTGAGCTGGGTCTGAATTTGGAGGTGAATTCAGGAGTGGTGAGTGGTTGTCAAGCTTTGAAGAATAACTTATTCTTTTACTTTCTCTCTTTACCCAACCCCGAACCCCCTATTCCTCTGTTTCTTTCTTTGAATTTATTTGGTTTAATGTTTAGTTTGGTGTGATTTTGATTGACTTTTGTTAGCTTGTTGTTGCCTCAAGTTATTTGGTGTGATTTTGATTTTGCTATTGCCTCAATTTTAATTTTGATTTTGTTGTTGCCTCAATTTGATTTTGTTGTTGGCCTTAATTTAAGTTCTCTCTTCTAATTTCTCTCTAAACTTGGGAATTTGATTCACGAAATTTTTTCTATTTCAACACAGTCAAGTTTCTTGAGGCAACAACAAAATCAAAATCACACCAAATAACTTCTCTCTTCTAATTTCTCTCTAAACTTGGGAATTTGATTCATGAAAATTTGTCTATTTCAACGCAGTCAAGTTATTTTTTTTTTTTTGGGTTAAAATAGTGTGGTTCTTTGTATATTAGATCAGTCTTTGTATGTTATTAAAATAGTATATTTGTTGTAGTGAACCAAAATAGTATCTTTGTTGCCATTAATAACCTACAATATATTTGGGTTTTGATATATTGTTTACAGCTTTTTGAAATCTATATAAGTAACCAAACACCATAGAGAAAGGTTGATCATCATAGGATTTCTGAGAACTTAAAAAAAGAAGGAGAAAAGAAAATGGAGAGAGAGAGAGAGAGGGGAAGGTGGGTATGCCTTTTGAATACTACTTAAATTGTAGAAACATACATACATCTGTATGTATGTTTTTTTGAATATATTTGGTGTTTGGTTACTTCTATTGAATATTTAGGTTTTGATTTCTATTGAATATATTGTTACAATTTTTATGATTTTTTTTTTTTAGAAATTAGAGAGCTTAAAAAAAATGATTTGGAAAAAGTATTTGACTACAATATATGGTTGTTAGTTTTTTTAAGATTTTATGAAAATGACGGAAATTACTTGGTATATGCGAAATACATACATCTCAAGATTAGTTGGGATGTAATTTTGAATATGTTGGTGAGCTAAAATCAAAAAATCAAAAAAAAAAATTAAAAATTTGTATTGTCACATTTAATTTATCAGTATTCTATATCTTAACCAGTATTTATATATAAATTCATTCTATTCTATATAAAGTGAATAGGGGTAAATAGAGGTGTGTCTTGAGAAGGGGACTTCCTAAAGAAAGTGTATGGGTTGTGTGAAATTGGTCCTTCTTTTTTATGAGTTTTATGGGTCTTCTTAAAGTGAAGACCATGCCCTAAATTTATGTGTTTTTGTAGTTAGTATAGGAAAGGTAAAAAGAAAATAGAGAAGGATTTGGAGGCAAAGGGCATGTGAAATTGTTTTTTGGAAATGTTTTTTTTTTTTTTGGTTAAATCGTATCTTTGTTGCTATTAATAACCTACAATATATTTGGGTTTCGATATATTGTTTACAGCATTTTGAAGTCTATATAAGTAACCAAACACCATAGAGAAAGGTTGATCATCATAGGATTTCTGAGAACCTAAGAAAATAAGAAAAGAAAATGGAGAGAGAGAGAAAGAGAGGGGGGGAAGGTGGCTATGCTTTTGAATACTACTTAAATTGTAGATACATACATACATCTGTATGTATGTTTTTTTGAATATATTTGGTGTTTGGTTACTTCTATTGAATATTTAGGTTTTGATTTCTATTGAATATATTGTTACAATTTTTATGATTTTTTTTTTTTAGAAATTAGAGAGCTTAAAAAAAATGATTTGGAAAAAATATTTGACTACAATATATGGTTGTTAGTTTTTTTAAGATTTTATGAAAATGACGGAAATTACTTGCATTTAAATTTTTAGTCGCCAAAAGGTTGGACATTAAATTAAATTAGTACATTTTCGGAGACCAAACTTTTAGTCGCCTAAAGTCCACATTTTTATCTACTAAAATTTTAGTCGGCAAAGAGTTCTTGTTTTGGCTACTAAAAATTTTGTCGCCTAAAGTCCTACATGTTTGGCTACTAAACTTTTAGTCGGCAAAGAGATCTTGTTTTGGCTACTAAATATTTGGTCGCTTAAAGTCCCACATTTTTAGCTACTAAAATCTTAGTTGGCAAAGAGGTCTTGTTTTGGCTACTAAATATTTGGTCGCCTAAAGTCTCACATTTTTTGCTACTAAATTTTTAGTCGGCAAAAGTGTTTTTATTCTTCAGATTTTGTTTTTAGCTACAAAATATTTTAGTCGCCAAATGTTTGATTTTCTTTTTGCTACAAAACTTTTAGTCGCCAAATGTCTATTTTTTTTTTTTTTTTTTTTTTTAACAAAACTTTGTTATCCATCTCGGTGACAAAGCCCACGAGACATATTCTTACAATAAATTATCTTTTCCAGTTTTTACTTTAATTTTATTGGGGTGCATTTATGGCCCAATAATTTTACAAAATTCATTTAAAAGTCGAAACCAAAAATTATATTTTAACCTCAAATTTTTAGCAACGAATTTAATAAATTACATTTTAATTTAATAATTTTATGTTCAAGTATATTTTATATTCTGGTTATGGTTTTCAATTTTCCCTTTCTCTGCAACAGAAACGGTGGTCTTGCCATTGATCAACATCAAGCTTCGTGACTGTCCACCCTCCCTCGGCTCCCACCCTCCCAATATGAGAGGTATTTTATTTCTTCAGTTCTTTGAGGCTTCAGTTTTAGGGCCAATTTTTGAATCAGTCTATATATATGAACTGGTTTCCAATTTTCTGGTTGTGGTTTCCAATTTTCCCTTTCTCTCTCTTCAATCAGTTCTTTGTCTGGTTTGTCTGATGTACACAGATTTCTCTACCATGATCACAGTAGCAGATTTGCCTCTTCCTTTTCGCAAACACCCACACTCCTCACAACCATCTTTGCTCCTTTCTCCTTAGCCACCCTTTGTCGACATCTTGATCGCAACAACTGTAGCAACCCCATTCCCCATCTCAACCATTGCACAGCTACCATCTTAGCCTCATGCAACATTGCGAAGGGTAAACACATTTATTTATATACATGCTTCAGTTTGATCAAGATTTTTAACTGCATTCGCATGATTTTACTTAATCTAACTATTGTTCTCATATAGCAGAAAGCCCTAATTTTTCACACCCTGAAGTTTATGAACAATTGAGCTCCATATACTTTGTAAATTGTTTCTATGTAGAAAAACTAAAAACTGCTTTGAGAAGTACATGACATGGAGGCTGAACTCCAAATTGAGATTGCCAAAGATAATTTCCCTGAATAATAGTATTATGTAGCCAAGAAAACATTATAAAATTTCATTATCTTATGCAAGTGATATACGCAGAAATTATAAGTTGATGTGAGTCATGATCGATAAAGCATCATACTCCTATTTTTTTATTTTTTATTTTTTATTTTTTTTATGGGATCTGAACAGTGTTGTGGAATTAAAGGTCTAGCAAGAGTTTGAAAAAATAAATTATAAGAAATCAACAGGGCACTAACCGATCCCCAGGGAAGACTAAAGTTTTTGCTAATTTAAGGGAGATTTCTTTTTCTTCTTTTTCTTTTTTCCTTCAGTTTGTGTATTGGATTTCAAATATTTACTTTCAGATTTGTGGATTATGCTGATTAGGTTATACAACTATTCCTCTTTTGGTCTACAAAACATGCTAATGTGCTTTTATCTTTATTAGTTAAACATGCTGAAAGTCAAATTTTGTCATGGTTTGATTCTAGGCATGTAATTCTTTATCTTTGTGTGGATGTTATGTTAGTTTCTTGAGTAGAGTAATTCATGGTCTTCTTTGTTTTATTTTTTTTTGTTAAAAGTAAATAAAATAAAAAAAATTGACTGATTGAACGGGATTGAGCTTAGGTGTTGATATTATATATATCCTACAGAGTCGAGACACCGTTTCCATTGATGTAGCAGAACTAGGATTTATTGAATTGTTAAGCTCTTTCGACCTTCATATTTGTTGTTTTGAAATTCTTTCCATGTCCTTAATATATTGCTTTTTAGGATGTTAGTTTTGATGCTCATTTTCTATGGAAAAATTCACATTGATTGAAGTTTGTAATTTTTTTATTTACCAGTGTGAACTCTTCCAGATTGAGGCATGAGTTATAGTTATAAAGGTAAATTCATGATTTAATTATTGAGCTTCGTTGGTGGTTTTATTTAATATGATTTGAATTTTCTGACTAGGGGATCATGTATATTTTTGGATCTGAATCAAAATACTATATTGTTTTTTTTATTTTTATTTTTATCATTTATATTTATTTTGTATTTTTTAACCTTTATAATTAACAATATTTCCAACTGGTTTGTTTTCTTGATGGGAACTCAAAGCAACATATTCATCCAAAAATGAATATTAAACACAAGGTAAACTTTAATTGCTTTTTGAATTTAATTATGTGTCGGTTTACAATCTTAAAAAATTCTCATCCATTATAACGTTGTTTAATCATGTTCCAATTAATAATGCAACTTTTCTTTTCTATGAAATACATGTCTCACATTCCTTTTTTTGGATTTCCATTGAACAATACCCTCAATGAGTTAGAAGAGTGTAGGAATAACCTAAACTCTTACATTAGGAAAAAATACACAGATACTCTCCAGGTTTTGCTTTAAAGTTAATGATTTTGGTATAAACTATTTTAATTTGTTGGGGTTTGATGGGTTTTGATTTTTGAAATTTGAAATGGATTTGATGGGTTTTATTCGCAGAAATCTGCAAAAATTCGAAGTTGTTTCGCTTGAGGCATCACCCCTGGGAACAAGTTTTCCGGCTTCGGCGCTTTCCGGCACATTCCCGTGAGTTTACTCTCTCTATCTCTCCTAGAAATGTTTATAGATATATGAATATATAAACATGTGAATTTGTAAGCAGAAATGGTATGCTCTCTCCGTGTCTCTCTCTTATTTTGCTTTCTATGGATATCGATGAAAAGCCATGAAATTATTGTTGTATTTTTGTTATCAAAATCAGACCAAATTGAACAAAAGATTTTGCCATGAATACTTTCATCCCATGAATACTTAAACTTCCATCAGATTTTAGATTTGGATTTTAGATTTTTCAAACTTTCCATTGTTTTTTCAATGCGTTGGGTTAGTTTTAGGTTTCTTTATCAGTTCAAATATTTAATATTTCATCAGATTTTTAAACTTTCATCCCATAAATATGTCGAGTATTCCACCATAAATCGTCCCATAAATCAGTAGTTTCATCAAATTTTTATCAACCCATAAATCAGTAGTTTGTACCAAAAAAGTTTGATGGGTTGTGATTTCTGAAATTTGAAATGGATTTGATGGGTTTTATTCGCAGAAATCTGCAGAATTTCGAAGTCGTTTCGCTTGAGACATCATCCCCGGGAACAAGTTTTTCGGCTTCGGTGCTTTCCGGCACATCCCCGTGAGTTTACTCTCTCTATCTCTCCTAGAAATGTTTATAGATATATGAATCTATAAACATATGAATTTGTGAGCAGAAATGGTATGCTCTCTCTGTGTCTCTCTCTTATTTTGCTTTCTATGGATATCTATGAAAAGCCATGAAATTATTGTTGTATTTTTGTTATCAAAATCAGACCAAATTGAATAAAAGATTCTGCCATGAATACTTTCATCCCATGAATACTTAAACTTCCATCAGATTTTAGATTTTAGATTTTAGATTTAGATTTTAGATTTTTCAAACTTTCCATTGTTTTTTCAATGTGTTGGGTTAGTTTTTTTTTTCAATGTGTTGGGTTAGTCCATCATAAATCAGATTTTTAAGGCAACTAACTATCAAGTATTCCACAAATGGCATTAGATTTTTATCAGCCCATAAATCAGTAGTTTGTACCAAAAAAATTCTGTCCTGTTTGGTTTGTGAGAAAGTGTGGGAAATAGTAAACAAAGTGAAATTTGGGTTTCCTTTGGCTAATAATTGGTTACTATGTGTAGTTGCTCTGAAAGTTGGGATTGTGTTTACTTTGAGTCTTATGGGTAGCCTTTTGATAATGAAAAGATTTGGACTCATCAAGGCAACTAACTATTAGAGTGTTGATGATCTTAATTGAATTGGGTTGTTGGACTATTTGTCGATTTGTTCAATTTTTAGGTATTTTTCTTAATTGACTTGGGTTATTTGTTCGATTTGTTCTTAATTGACTTGGGTTATTTTTAGGTATTTACATTGTTCTGAAACACACAAGTTTGGTTCAACTTGATGCCATTTTAGTTTATGATATCCTCTTTCTGTGATTTTGATTTTTAGTTTTATTTTGTGGAGAAATTGTATCATTTTATTTTTATTTTTATTGGATTAGATGGAATTGTATCTCTTTCAATAAGCCTATGTTCTTTTGTCTAATCTTTTGTGATTATTTAGCAGTAAGTATTGAACCCAAGAATTTTAGTTTTATGATCTGGGTTTGGTGTGATTTTAGGGAGAGGATCTGGGTGTGATGTTTTTACTGGGGCATTCTTTAAGTGGTTCTTTTGGAACTCTTTTTAGGTTGCCAAGTTGCAAAAGTCACCTGCAGTTTGGCTCTCATTTTGATTTTTGTTTTTCTAAACCGCAAATCAAAACACCTAGAATATATTGGAATCATGTTGTTGTACAGTTTATACATAACCTGTTTGGTTTAGCCAATATCTATTGGTCCAATTTGAGTTAGAATTTGGTTGAATTGAGCCAAATGTTTTAAAATGGCTAACTTGGAAACACCCACAAGTCTACTATGGTTAACACTCTGGTTCTCTCTTTCATTTATTCATCTAATATCTACATTTGTATCATTTGGTGGTAATATTTGCTATGGAGTTTTGTAGGTATTCTAGGTGATTCTCAATCATTTTGATTCTCTAACATTTGTATCATTTGTGTTTTTCTATATGTTCAAGAAACCGATATGGGTTTGTGATTCTCTATCATTTGTATCATTTATTCATCTAATATCTACATTTGTGTTTCTTTTGTCTAATCTTTTGTGATTATTTGGCGATCAAAATAGATGTGTGTGTGTATTATATTTTCTGTAGTCAATTTCTTAGTCTCTACCATTTCTATATCCAAAAACTAATCTCTTTTTTTGTTTCTCTAAAAAATTAAAAATTAAATGATGAGCTTATCTGAGATTCTACTACTCTCTCTCTTACCCAATTTCGAAAACAACCTCTCCAGAACAGAATGATTATGTAGTTTTATCTGTTTGGTATATTTCTATTTGGTATTTTTCCACTTTTTTTTCCCCTCCTATTCAAATTTGTTTTTTGTTTGGCCCAAGTGTGATATGTCTTAAGGCACGGGTTATATTCTAATTCTAATGATAGCCAAATTTTTGTTTGGCCCAGGAGTGATATATCTTTAAGTTTGTTGGTGGAATTGAGGTCTTGATCATCATTTCTTTTGGTGGAATTTATCTTGCAATTTATGTGTTAAGCTTTATTAATCTGGGTTTGAGTTGTTTGAAGTGTGATAAAATTACCGGTTTTATTTGTGCATATCAGCTCCAATTTTGTAATTTTTGTTGCATTTGTGTTTGTGTTCATAAAAATTAATTCAAAAACTTGGCAGAAAGTTTGTAATCTCTAGGTTTGTGTTTATTTATGTGTGTAAGAATATGTATTTTATCTTTCAAGTTCTATTTTTCCCTTTTTTGATAAATTTCTTGACCCACAACAATGGTGGAAACAGTGTAGAGAATACCCTAAAAGTTCCATGGTCATCTTCTCCATTTATTCATCAGATCCAAAGCTCACAGACCCGTGGGACTAAAGGAGGGGTGGATTTTGCGAAGGTACTCTCAACTTTTTAAATTTTTTTTATTTTATTTTTTATTTTTACATAGCCGTATTGTTTTTTTTTTTTTTTTGGACAGAGGATATTCACTCTCTTCAGCTATATTGCTGGATGGATGTTGTTGTGGTCCTTGCTTTATTATTCCAGTCCCTTGATCTAATTTCATGGTGTGTTCATCTGAGCAAACCAAATGGATAGTTAGAGTTATTTGATTTTTTATTTTTTTTTATCAGTTGTTCGTAGCATTTTAGTGCACAACGTTGACTCATTACAGTCTTTGGGGGAGAGAGATTGAGGTAATAGAGAAGAGGAGAGAGGGTGGGTCAGAAAATTGAGAGATTGCAATTTGGGAAAGTGCAATTTATCTTGGGAATTTTTTTTTATTAAAAATATAAAAAAATGCTACATATGCTTAAAAAAATACAACTTTATAACTCTCACTCACCTATGATTGGTCTAGGAAGGAAAGAAAAAAAATAAAAATATATGATTGGTACATCATTTTGGGAGTCATGGAGGTTCCTAATTTTGGGGGTTCCTGAAATTTATTTGAGTTACTAATAAATTGGAGTTTCATTTAAGTTTCATGTCTTCATTTAGGAATTTTCTCCTTTCTGTGAATTCATTACCTACTCTTTGAAAAGAAAACAAAAAAAACAAAAAACAAAAAACAAAAAACAAGAAACAAAAAAATTGAATACATTCCTCTCTAATTTTGATTTATATTTTAATCTCATAATTAATTGTACCGTGCCTCCAGGCACGGGCATACACTAGTATATTTATATTTCATTTAATTTCACACAATTTTTTTTTTTTTTAAATTCCTTTCCAAATACCCAACTAAACCCAACATAAATGAATTTCGACTGGAATAAATCAGTTCTGTTACAGGGCCCAAAATACCCAACGGCTCGAATGGCTCGAAATGGTTTCTCTCCAAAATTTTGATGCACGTGGAGCTCTAATGCCTGTGTATTGGTGAGGTGCTTCTTCCATGGATAAGCTTTCTTCATCAACAAAAAAAAAAAAAATCAAAAAAAAGAAGAGGAAGAAGAAGAATCAGATCCAGATCAGCCCAAACATCTTCATCAACAACATCTTCATCATCAACCCAGCTCTGGAGCTCACTCAAAACTCAACAAACAAACAAACTTAAAAAAAAAAAAAATCAAAAATCAAACCCACACAGCAATGGCAACAGACAAACCCAAATCAAAAATCAAAACTCAAAAATTCTCACAAATCACCAAATCTATACAACTCAAAAAAATCAAAATCAAAATTTAAAAAAAAAATGAGGGGAAGAGAGAAGAACAAAGAAAGGAGAAGAGGAAGAAGGAGCTCACGCCATCACGCCGTTGCCGCCGTTGCTCTTCGTCGCCCATTGCCATTCACAGATCTCTCGTCCCTATCTTTTCTCCTTCTTCTCTCTTCCTCTTCTCTTCTCTCCACTCATTTCTCTCTCTCACCTCTCGCCTCTGTTTCTCTCTCTCGCCTCTCTGTTCAAAAGGAAGAAGAAGAAAAAAAAGAAAGAAAAAGAAGAAAAAGAAAAAAAAAATGAAACCCAAAACAACGTCGTTTTGGATTTTGAGCCAAATTCGAGCCGTTGATTTTGAGCCAAACGACGTCGTTTCGGAATAAATAAGCCATACCAGATTTCCGTTTCCAACGCCACCGCCGTTGTAGTTCTGCCGGAAAAGGAAAGAATGGTTCAGGCATACATGCTTGTCAATTGAGATGAGATGTAGCATTTATTATTTTTTAAATCAATAATGCTATAATAATAATATTTAAATTTTTTTTTTATATCAGAAATAAATATGAGTAATCAAACTCAATAAATTTAGGATAAATTGCACTAATACTTCCTGAAGTTTCTCTTTAATACAAATCTCTCTCATATTTAAAAAATTACATTTATCCCTCTATCAAATTAAAATGTCATTTGCCTATTAACATTTACACATAAAATAATAAAATAATCCATATATTTTGTTCATATCATTCCAAGAGAAAAAAACAATCATCTTTTTGGTTTAACTTACACAAAAAATTAAATTTTTTTATTTTTACTATTTTTTATTTTCACTGAATTTTTTTTAATGTTTTAAGCAATTTTTTTATTTTTTAGATACACCTAATCTAGATATATTTCAGAAGTATAATATTTTGTAATTTTTTTTAAATTCAAATAAAAAAAATATAAAAATATAAAAATTCAATACACTATCTTATTTTGTTGTATTCAATGGATTTTTTAAAAAATTTTTGTACAAATTTTATACTTTTTAAATATATCTAGATTAAACTGATCTAATCTAGATATAATGGTGGAAATAAAAATAAAAAATTATATTCTTGTATAAAAATTTATACAAAAAATATCATAAAAAGGACAAGATGGTCATTTGAAATTTTTTTGGATATGACATTAGCAATCTAAGAGACAATTTGAAATGAGATTATAAATCTCAGGAAGGGAAATGTAATTTTTCAAATATAAAGGGAGATTTGTATTAAACAAAAACTCAGGATGTTAGTGTAATTTATTCATAAATTTATGGTCCAATAGTAACACTTTTATCTGGAGTATGGTCACATGGTGCTCCATAATAATATAATTGATAGAAAAAATAGAATATTGATTATTTATACCCACTTTGTGTATATATATATAAATGCTAGTTTAAAAAGCAAGGTTTTAAGTTTTATGTTTTGAATTTTTTTTTAAATTAAAATATTATTTTATGAAATTAAATATAATAGATTATTAAATATATGATAGAATTATGTAATATGTTCTGTATTATTTTTTGATTTGTTATACACTTAGGGTGTGTTTGTTTGGACGAACTAGATAAGGGGGGATTGTAATCCATCGGACTGTTAGTTCTGGAATACATTATTCCCAGACTATTTGATTGGACTGGATTTATATCTTATGTTTATTTAGTCATGAGATTAGATGTCTGGATTAGACTATTTTTAGTGAATTTAATATTTGGTTAGACGGACTGGATAAGGATAAATGTTCATAAGACTATTTTACCCTTATAATTTATAATTTTTATTTAATATATAATTTTAAATTTATAATTTATAATTTAACAACACTAAAGAAATTTAATTTATAAGGCCATAATTTTTAATTTATTATTTTCAATTAAATTAAATTTATAATTTATATTTTTTATTCCATATTCGACCCACTAGAGATGGCCTCTTTTTTATTTCGCAGTGACAAGAGACAGTGGATTTTTTATTTCACAGTGACAAGAGACAAGAGACAGTGGAAATAAAACAGTGACAAGAGACCGTGGAAGAAAAGAGACAGTGGATTTTTTATTTCACAGTGATAAATTAACAAGGGTCCTGCTAGGTTTCATGAAAATTTTCATGAAAACCATCATGAAAACCATCTGCACCGTTAGATCATGAGACATATACCTGATCTAACGGTACAGATGATTTTCATGATGGTTTTTATGAAAATTCTTCTTGAAACCTAGCATTTCCTGAGGGTAAAATAAACATTTCACACATTAGTCCCATGGGATACTAATCTCATATAAATAATCCCACCCTCCCCCTATGATACAATAATCCCTCATATGAGAGACTAATAGTCCGGAGGGACTATTAATCCAGAGCAAAAAAATTGAACCAAATAATGGACTATTAATCTGTCAATCCCATGGAATAATCCCTGAAAACAAACACATTCTTAATGATATAAATTCTAATAATACACTTAATGATGTATGATCTATATTATAATACACTTTAATGATGTAGATTCTAAAATTAGGTAAAAGAGAGAAATAACATACTAAGCATTGGTTTGGAAGAAAAAAATCAGTCTTTTTTGACTAAAATAGATACAAAAAACAAAATAAATTTTTTAGTCTAAGTAGACAAAATATCACATCCAATCTATAATTATTATATTTTTTTTCTCACAAAGAAAGTAAAAAAAAAAACCAAAAATCCTTTCTAAACGAGACTTTTTAACCACATGATAAAATAACTACAAAAGCCAAAAGTCAAAACCCTAAGATTCAAATATGAGCATTACACTTGATAAAGTGATTTATTAGGTCAATTCATAGTAAGACCATCTCCAACGGTGAACCAAATTCAATATCAAATTTGAATTTGATGAAAAAAATTACTTTTTTTGCTCCAATGGTTTTACCAAACCAATATCAAACTGAGAACGGAGCAAATTTTTCATCAAATTGAGAATCTGCGTGAGCCTTCACCAATTCAATATGCTGTAACGTTGCAAGTGGGGCCACGGTCAACCTGCTGGGCGTTCAGCCGGTCGATCAACCGGTCGACCGGTAAAAGGTTCAAACAGTTCAAATATTCAGGTTCAAACAAGTAAAAGAAAAATACATATATTTACCTTACCGGTTGACCGGCCGGTCGATCCCTGCCTTTGTTGACAACCATTGGAGCAGCCTATATCAGATTGAGAAAATGGTCATTTTTTTACTCAGATTTGATGAAAAAAAAGATTAACTATTGGAGATGCTCTAATAAAACTAATATAGGTTTGTATAGTCATAAAACAGTTTAAGACGGTGAAAACAGTAGAATGAATCTAGCATGAAGCATAAAACTAATATATTGTTGGTTTGGGATATGGATTGGATTTTTTACTATTTTAGCTTGAGATTAGAAGTTGTTTAGAATGAACTATATAAATGTATTTTTTGACTTTTTAATTAAAAAAGTAGAGAAAAAATATGGTTGCTTGAAATAATTTTTTAACTTTTTATAAAAAAATGTGTATTAAAATATTATATGAAATATCAAAATTACCGAACTATCCTTCTGACATGCACATTTGCTTTTGTGCATGTCAATGAATTGTGACATGCACATTTCAATGCACTCTGCTCTCTTTTTTTCACCCGTGCGTGTCAGAGGATTTGACAAAAGCAAGGGTAATTTTGTCTTTTTGCTCTCTGTGTATGTTGACTTTTTCCCGCCCAATTGATTAGTAAATAGTGTTAACTTTTTTACTTTTTTAGTAACTTTTTACTTTTTATCTTTTTTAAAGAATCCCAAACAAGCACTAAAAAGTCTCATTTATGATGAATTTTTTGACTTTTTCAACTTTTGTAAAAAAAAAAAAAAGAAATAATTATGATTTAAATATAATATTTTATCTTATTAATTTTTTAATCTATTTTTTTATTATTTTAATCTAGCAACCTGGCGTCAAATGAGTGCACATAATTTGAATGTTCAAAAATAATGTCTTCATTCTTCTGCACGCTTTACATCTGTAAAACTATCTTTGAATAGGCTTTGAGAATGGATTCAGCTTGCCTCCCGCCCTTAATCGGATTAGACGGTATTATTCGGTCTATGGGGGTCTATCACGAATTCTATTTTGATAATTTAAATCGTTCAATATGTAGAACTCGTCGAGTACTAAATGTCTGTAAAAAAATCACGTTGATTAGATATCGATAGCTATCTCATCTTATCAGTTTTTTGTCAACTGTTAATTTGTTCACTGTTTATTTTTTTTTTTTTATACAAAACTGATTTGATCATATAGATATCGATATCTGATTAATATGATTTTATATGTTATTTTTAGTCATGTGATCAATTTGATCACATAACTATAAGAATTGTTATTATACACACTCGCATATTATATGTATTTTTAGTTATGTTATTTTTTTTTTAATTATGACCAATTTTCTTAGTTGTAACATTATTTTAAGATATTTAGTTATAATTGTTTTATAATTGTTTTGTGTTTAATTATGAGTTAAAAAGTATAAAGTTATAATATTTTTTTTTTCTATAATTATGAGGATAGTCTTTCCCAATTTTATATAGACAACTATTCTTAAAAGTTTAACCTATCAAAGATCTTAAAAGATAGTTTCTGTTAGAGTACCAAAATAATAAATAAAGATACTGAGCATGATTATAATAATAATGACAATAAATAACAATATATATAATCAAAAACCAATAATAGGAAAATATAGCCGTGAGATGTTGGGTGTTATGTTGTCACTTTTCTAAATTCCCCTCCCCGGTAAAGGTACAATCGGAATGAAGTAATTTTAAAATAAAACTCAAGTTGCTCATATTATCTCTCATCTAGTGTGCATGACTACCAAAAAGTTTAAACCAAACAACAAATCAAATCAAAATTGTCCAAAATAATATAAAATACAGATAAACATACAGAGGACTCTCTCTAAAATCTCTTATCTTTGAAATCACATTTCTCCTCTACCATTTTTGTGTTTTTTCAAAACTATATTTCAATCACTAGTCGTTAGATGAGATGAATAACAACTTGCAATTTGATTTTTTACACACATTTTAGCAATAATATGTTGGAGATGATCTGAATTTTCGCAGTCTAACTTTTTTTTTTATAAATAAATTATTGTAATCTTAGGAGTTTTTATAGATAGTCAAAAAAGTCAATTTTTAGTTAATTGTTTTTTTTAAAAAAATACTAAATTATTGTCATTAGTTAAAAAAATTAAATATTACATCAATTTTTTTATTATTATTATTTTTTTCACTTCTAGAACATATTAAGTTTTTTAAATCTTAAAAAAGTCGAAAAACTATTGGTAAGGGCTTTTTCATGCTTTTTTGGCTATTTTAGCCACAAAAAACAAAATAGGCTATTTTAGCCATAACAAACAAAACATCACATCAAACCTATAATCATTACATTCTTCTCTCACAAAAAAGGTCAAAAAAGCCAAAAAGCCAAAAAGCCCTTCCCAAACCAAGCTTTTTAGCCCAAGCTAAAATAGCCAAAAAAGCCAAAAAGCCAACCCACTTCCCAAACGGAGGCTAAATTGTTGTCATCAGTTAAAAAAGTCAAATGTAACATTAAATTTTTTACTTATAAAACATAATTTTTTTTAACAACTTCCTAAACAAATTAAAATTTTTAACTCCTAAAAAAAAAATTAAATAAATAAATAAATAACTAACGCCAAATGGCCACTCAAAAAGTGTTGACTTGAAGGATAATTTTGCCAATTTCACATAGAAAAAGGAAAGATAACCTAGCAATTGGGCCGGTCTTTTGAAAATAAGTACTTATTAGTCTTCCACGATAATTAATTTTAGTCGATTTTGTTTGTAATCAGTGTTAAATATTATGAATTTTTGTTATTTTTAGTGGGACATGTTAAGACGCTTAAGGAAATTGTACATTCAATTCACATGTGCATAATTTTTTTAAGCTTGTTAACATTTGTATAGTTTTTAATTTTTTTTTTTAAATATGTATCTTGATAGCACACGCTAACAAAATTCATCTTATATTGAGGCATGAACAGGTTGCAATTTCTATGGATGTAGATGAATTGTATAATACTATATAAACATAATTTCTAAACAAAATTTATACAAAATTGTGTCTCAGTCATTAAAAGTCAAAATACTCAACTATGATTCATAATTATAAGAATATTAGTGTTATATGATTCTTATATTAATTTCTATATAAAATTATATGAATATCATTTTCAAAATGAATTTTGTTGGGCCAATCTATTCTTCTTTTTTCTTCGGACATTAGCGTCTTTATGATTAAGCCACTTGTTACATAAATCAAAATCGCATGAAGATTTAAGTAATTATTAAAATAAAATTTTGTTAACATGTATTTTCAAAATAGACTGTGAAGGTCTGCATGACTGTGAAGGTCTTCACAGTGATAGCTTTAGAGGTGTTTTGGAAAGTTGGTAAAAGGCTGACTTTTGGTTTTTTACCAAGTTTTTTTGGCTTTTTTGGAAGTGATTTGGGAAGTTGGTAAAAAATTGGCTTTTTTGATTTTTGATTTAATATTTTGTAAAAGTGTCACATCACTCTAAAATGACCAAAATATCCTTGCTTTTTAATTAGATTTACAATTTTGCCCTTTGGCATGTCAACACTATTTTGAAATAATTAATAATAATTTTTTCAGAGGGTAGTTTGGTAAATGAAGAAGCTGCGTTTTGGGGTCTTCCCAAATGGTGGGTTTTGGCTTTTTGCATGGTGCTGTGTTTTTGTTGTTATTGCCAAACGCTGCGTTTTCGGCTTCTTCCCAAAACGGCACTTAATTAATGATTGAAAACCTAGACCTGATGCAAGATGGCTATAGAGGTGATAAAGACTCAAGATTGGAGTTGTTGAAGACTTTGCGTGTTGATTTGGCCATTGATTAGACCAAGAACTTTCAAAGATCTAATAGATAAACAATATGAGATTGATGATTATTGTTGTTGGGCTGGGCATCCAACAAATGGTTATGACCCAGTGTAGTTAGTTTCATAGTTGTGTTGATGATGGACGGTTATTATGATATCTTCATGTAATGGAAAGCTGATAGAAAAGATAGTTGTGGTATATGGCGTGTCGAGTTGAAAGTTAATATTAAAAGAAAAATGGTTGAGAGCATTAAAAATGATGTTCTAATAGTACCATGATGTGACAGTGGGCGGGGTTCACTGCCTATGCCTTTTCTTTTTTTTTTTTCCAATGCATTAGTGCTATGAATCATTGTTGATATTAATATATAAAAATTGATAAATTATACTTACATTTTTTTAGATTTGTTTATAATATAATTTTTTCTCTCAAATTTTAAAAATTACATTAAATCTCTTGTCAGAGTTGGTCCATTAACACCTTTAACAAAAAAAATAAAATGACCGTATTACCCTCAATTGAGGGTATGAATTTACCGAGCTATCCTCACATCTTCACGTTCCCTTCCATCCACAACTCAAACACAGCCAATGACACAACCGCCATCCACCACCCATGACAACCATGATGCACCATCTTCTATCACTCACTACCACCTAACCCACTGCTATCATATCCCATCCCCACCATTGAACTTAAGTTTGCATTTTCTTTCTCTAAAACAATAACAAAGACTTACACCTAAATCAATCAATTGGGTCTACAACTCCAAATCAAACAAACATTTAAACAAATTCACCTAAGAAAATAGGACAAAGATCTGAAACATAGGCTTAAAAAATAGAGTGATTTATTAGACCTAAACACACAAACCCAGATCTGAAAAAATGAAGATGGAGAGAAAGAGGGTGAAAAAGAGAGAAGGTCATCGCCATGGAGAGGGTGGATTCAATGCTGCTGGAAAGGATTCATCCCAGTTGGGGATGGTGGATCGCAACAGTGGAAAGAAGCAATGAATCGATCATGAACGCCTCATTTATGTCAGACGGTGAAGTGCGATATAGAAGCCCTCGAATTCGGACTAGTATATCCTTGCGCTGACATGGGGGCCTCGGACGTTGGATATTGGATATTGGAGATGACAGATTGAGTGGGGGGTGTTGGGTTTAGTGCTAAGAGTTGTGTGCTAGATGTTGAGGGAGATGCAAAGAGTGAATATGCTTGTTCATAATTAATGAGTTGGAAATAGGTTTTGGTTCATATTTATTTACTGGTGATACTATAATTGAAATAAGAATGGAGAACCACACCAGCACTCATCTAGATCCTCTCAGCCTTGAGAAGACGACCGAAGAAGAAGACTACTTGATCCGCAGCACCAAAAAATAAAAAGCTCTGATACTCTGATTGAAGCGGCCTTCGTCAACGAGACGAACATGGAGTTTGAAGTGTCGAAGAAGGGCCTCCCTCCCCATGGATCTGCTAACCTGAGATCGCTTATCTCCCCGTCTCCCAAATCCTTCAAGGACGCACTACAACAGTCCAGAAGAGGTGACTATATTTTCGATAGTAGGGTCGACATCCTCTCCTCTGATGAAGAGGACAATGAAACTGAAGGTCAACATGAAATCCAACACTCTTACTCAGAGCCATTGGGTGTCCCTAAAGTATCCTTACCTAAGAAACTGTTGGATAAAATTCGACAACCGTGGAGAAATGCTTTAATTATCAGACTTCTGGGTAAGACCATTGGGTATAAAATGCTCTGTACCCGTGTAAAGAATATTTGGGGTCTGCAGGGTGAATTTAATGCTATCGATTTGGGGAATAATTTCTTCCTTTTTAAATTTTCTGAACAATCTGACTGTACTCATGTGTTCATGGGAGGACCATGGGTGATCACGGATCACTATTTAACTGTGCGAAGATGGGAGTCAAATTTCCGACCATCAGAAGCCTTTGAAACCACAACCGTTGTTTGGGTTTGGTTTCCGGAGCTTCCGATTGAATATGATCAAGAGAAAGTCCTCTTCGCTATTGCCAAATCTATAGGAAAGCCCCTTAAAATCGACTGGACCACGGCCATGGCGACGAGGGGAAAATTCGCTCGAGTATGTATCGAAATGGATCTCAGTCAACCACTGCAACCCAAATTCATTTTGGAAAACCGATATTACAACATCGAATATGAATCTCTCCACTCTTTCTATTTCCTTTGTGGCAGGATAGATCACAGAAAAGAGGCTTGTCGTTTTAGACATACCATCGTCCAACCGGCGGCAAATAATTTAGTCGTTTCCGGTGATGTTACCCCTGACAAACCCATGACAGAAGCCAACGACCATTTACACACTGGGTGAGAAGAGACTGATCCTTTCGGCCCATGGATGCTTGCCAAGAAAAAGGGTAGAAGACCAATTCAGCCCAAGCGAGCCCACACCTCGTCTGGCCCAATTTCTAAGGACAACAAATTCAAACTTTGGAGGAGGACCCAGCTAGCTCTGAGAATTCCCAAAGGGGTAGGAAAACTAACAGATCAGGTATTTCTAAAGACCAAAGCCAGCCCAATAGGGTGCCAAGCCCAAACCAACCAAATGACCCTAAAGGAAAAGGGAAAGTAGGGTTAAACCCCTCCCAGCCAATGGATTCTACTACACCCACCCTGAATCAAACATCACAGCAAAATCTTGAGGTCAATACATCATATCTTTCCAACGAAGCCAGGGCAGATCCCCCAATCTGTGATCAAGCTATGGTCTCTTCACCCTCTGCCAACACGTTATCAACACAGAGTCCCTCTGACAAGAGGTATACTTCGGTCCCCTTTCCAAGGTCTATAGATCTAACTATGGTCGAAACCATGCCCCCCCAACCCCATCTGCTACCTCACTTGCACCACACAACCTTTTACACAACCCTTCAGAGCCCCAGGAAAAAGCTAGCGACCCACCTGATCCGGGCGAAGCTACGCATGGACCAGGAGCCGACCGACCAGATGACAGAGGTGCTAGAACACCGGAACCAGACCAGTGCGGTGGCCTTGTTGTTAGGACCAGAGACAGAAGTTGCTCACCTAATCAGTTTCGCTTGGTGGATAGAGTAGATCCGAATGACCATTGTGCTAAGTTGGGAGGGACACAACCAACATCCAACCCACTCGATTCAGATGGCCTCCATGAGGTCAGAGGCAGACGATCGGCGGCGGATTCGCTGCATCGTTAAAGATTTGGTTTCTGACTCCCCTCTAAGTTACCCATCTATGGATTTGTTATGCTTTCTATTCTAGAACTGCCGGGGAGTCGGCAACAACAATTTCAAGCGCAACCTCACAGAAATTATTAGAACCCACAAGCCTGAAATTTTAGTTCTTTTGGAAACTAAGGTTCCTTTTAGTAAAATGGGAAATTTCTTCAATAGATTGGGCTTCACAGCCTCAACTATTTTGACCCTGTTGGCCGTGTGGGTGGGATCTGGATCGTATGGGATACGAGTCAAGTTATTGTGCGTGCGTCCTCAGCCACTCCTCAGGCCATCCATGCGACTATCCATAAAGCTGATTATGATGAATGGGTCTTAGCTGCTGTTTATGCTAGCCCTAACCCTGTTATGAGAGACCACCTCTGGGATAATCTGGAAGAAGTGGCCGAAACTATGGATAAGCCTTGGTTAGTCGCGGGGGACTTCAATGATTTTGCTACTCAGGGAGAACGCAGAAGCTTTAACCCCAAAACTACTATTGTCCGAAATCAGAAATTCCTAGACAGAGTCAACAACTGCAACTTATTGGATTTGGGGAGCTCAGGTCCTAGTATGACATGGACTAATAACCGGGAAGGGCTTGCCAACACAATGGAATGTCTTGATAGGGCTCTGTGTAACTCAAAATGGAGAACCATGTTCTCGGAGGCCACTGTCCGAATCCTCCCCAGAACATACTCAGACCATTCCCTCCTTCTTGTTTACACTCAAGGTATGCATCAACTCAACCCCCTTAATAGGCTTTTTCGCTTTGAAGCTGCTTGGATGACACACTCAAGTCTCATTGATGTTATTAATTCTTCGTGGACTAGTATGAACCATAACCTCATTGATTCCACTGATGTCTTTACCTGTAAAGTTAAAGAGTGGAATAGAGAGGTCTTTGGTAATATATTTAAAAGGAAAAGACACCTTTTGGCCCGGATTGAAGGGCTCCAAAAGTGCCTTGCTAATAATTTTTCTCATAGTCTCCTAAGTCTTGAGAAAGAGCTCATTACTTAGTACAACTCTACTTTGTATCAAGAAGAAATCATGTGATTTCAGAAAGCTAGATCTAAACACATTCTGCTTGGGGATAGAAATACTAGGTATTTTCATATCTCCACTATTACTAAGAGAAGAAAAATTAAAATTAATGCTCTTAAGGATCAGTCTGGTAACTGGATTACTGATTCTGTTGGTATTAAAGCTATTATTCTTGATTATTTTCAAAATCTTTTTAGTGCTAGCCCAATCATTCAACTGGAACATTGGAATAATATATCACATAATCATTTCACTCCAGAAGACAATGCTCATTTAATTAAACATGTTTCTAACTCTGAGATTTTGAGAGTTGTGAAAGATATAAGTGCCTTTAAAGCCCCTGGCAAAGATGGCATTCAAGCCCATTTCTATCAAAAATACTGGCATCTTGTTTCTCAATCAGTGTGTGAGTTTGTGAATACTTGTTTCCTCTCTAAACAGATCCCCAATATCATTAATGAGACTCTTATTGTGCTAATTCCTAAAGTTAACAATCCTGAGTCCATTAGACAATTCAGACCCATTAGTTTATGTAATGTCTCTTATAAAATCATTACCAAACTTATAGTGGGTAGAATTCGTCCTCTCTTTGATAATCTGGTAAGTCCCAATCAAAGTAGCTTTATCCCTGGTAGGAGCACCACTGATAATATTATCATCACTCAGGAAATCTTGTACTCTTTAAGACATAAAAAAGGGAAAAATGGTGGTATGATCTTCAAGATTGATTTAGAAAAAGCCTATGATCGTTTGTCTTGGGATTTCATTAAAGATACCTTAATTGAATTCAAACTGAATGATTATTGGATTGAGTTAATCATGAGATGTGTCTCTAATAAACATTCTTCTATTCTGTGGAATGGTGAACTTATTGAGGGTATTCATAATGAGAGAGGGCTTCGTCAAGGTGACCCCCCTTTCTCCTTACCTTTTTGTGATCTGTATGGAGAGGTTATCCAATATGATCAACACTAAAGTAAGAAAAGGCTCTTGGAAAGGCATTAAGGCATCTAACTCCAGCCCTCCCTTATCCCATTTGTTTTTTGCGGACCACCTCATCCTTTTTGCCCAGGCTGACCACATGAACTGTGATACAATTTTTAAGGTTCTTACTGAATTCTGTGCAATTTCTGGTCAAAATATTAATCATACCAAGTCTAAGCTCTTTGTCTCCCCCAATATCCATCGAAATTTTGCCAAGTCTCTTAGCACCCATAGTGGCATTCCCCTAACCTAGGATCTGGGCAAATATCTGGGTTCCCCCTCACTTCGTAAGAGAGTTACTAAGGTGTGACAACCCTCACCACTGATTAGTGATAATCCATGATTAAGCATGTTAACTGACTGATTGACTGAAATCCTGAACTGATTGGTTGAACATATTAGTTTCAATGTATTTCTATCTGTTTGTCAGTGAACTATCTGTTCGTGTTTTATGTTTAAACTGCTAATTGAAGGCCTTATCGGCGGCCGAATCTGAAATTGACTAATATTTTATGTTTGTTAGAATTTATGTAATTTTATGATATATTTAATTGAAATGTGATTGGGTATGATTAAATTAGATTTAATAATGGTAAATTTACAAGAGTTGGACTTATTTACAAGAGTGCCACTTAGTGGACTATTCCATGAGCCATTTGTTTGCTTTCTTTATGTTAGCTTTATCACTTCATCAGCCATTTTGAGAGCTACAAACCGACTATGAGAAAGAGAGAGAGAGAAATTGAGTTCATCTAAAATTCTTGCTTGAAATTAGAAGAAATTGAAGGTTTATTTGCATAATTGAGCCTCTACACTTGTAATCCAAAACCTAAGGCAGAGAATTTACCTTCTTGTTCATAGTTTGAATTACTTCTTGCATGGTCCATGTTAATTTTGAAGTCTAGAGCCAAAATATGGCTTAAATTATTGAACTGAGTAAGATTTCTTGCATGCATGGTCCTATTGTTGAGTTTTGAGTTGTTTTCATGGAAATTGCTACATGCATGTTCATATTTTTGGTCTTGATCCATGGATTCACCATGTTTTTGCAAGAATTGGCTCTTTGGAGCATGTTTTAGAAGCTTTGAATTCATTAGAACTCATGCATGTATGAGTTTTGCATCAATCTTCATGTTATTGGATTTTTGGTTGGAATTGTGTTTAATTGAACTACCTTTGGGCTTTGATTTCTCAAATTGACCATTGAAACATGTAATATTATGGGTTTTTAAGTGTTTTCCAGAAAATTAGCCCAAGAGGATCGATTTTGGTGCATTTAAATTGAGTTTTGAGCTTGAGGTTCAAATTTGGAATTTCTAAATTTTGGACTCACGCTTGAGCGGGGGATTCCACGCTCGAGCGTACCTACTGAATTCATGCATTCCGCTCGAGCGGGAAAAGTGACGCTCGAGCGTGAAATGCGTGTATCCAGTACTTTGCATGTTTTTACAGTCTGCTCGAGCAGGGGAATGCACGCTCGAGCGAGGAATTGTGTCTCACGCTCAAGCGGGGGTCGAGCGCCTGTCGAGCGTGAATTTCGTGCATCCAGTACTTTTGCCATGTTTTACAGTCTGCTCGAGCGGGGAAAGTGACACTCGAGCGGGGAACCTTTGTCTGCATGTCCGCTCGAGCGTGGACCCTATTTTCTGAAAATTCTGAAAAGTGTTTTAAAGTGCATCTTTGCATCCTCATTCCATCCTAGGCATTCCTAGGCCTAGTTTAAGGTATCTTAATGAGGATATTGATATAGAACCACACCGAGTCAAGATAGGGATTAAGTTATTATTTCCCAACTGTGTAGCTTAGTGTGTGTTCATTCTGTAACTGTGTAGGGTTGGCATCCGAGGACGCGTACTAGCTTATGTGTAGCCCAGAACTCTGTGAGTAACAATGTTGTAAAGATATGTTCAATTGAGATTATTTTCTGAACAATGACTGTACTGCTTTATGAAATGACACTGTTTATTGAATGAATGTTTGTCCTATTTGTGAACTGTATTCGTGGCATCCATAGCAATTTACTGTTACTGAACTGTTACTGTTACAGAGAACCCTGTCGGTTTCCATGTTTGGAACCATTACTGATGGCCATCATTGACTGCTCGGTCTGTTAAGACCTACTGTACTGTTTTACTATCGGATGTACCACATATGACTATTATATTTTCTGAATGATTGTTATGGCATGAATTATGAGCCATAAACTGAACGACTGATATACTGATAAATGACTGTTTTCAATATTGAAGGGACATTCATTCTTAACCTTTTTACGCATATATTATTCACTGGGTTTTAGCTCACTGCTTATATATATATATATATATATAGGTGTACAGGCACCATACCGTTGCTAGGAGCGTCGGGCTAAGCTCCTGTTTTGTCAAAGCCAACCACCGTGCCTCACCGCGAGGTTCCAAGTCCTTCAAGCTAGAGCTTTTTGGGGTGTTTTAGTTTTTCCCCTTTTTGTATCTGGTTTTGTAACACTGTATAGACTGACATGTGTACCCGTACTGTACTGTTATGGTAGGGATTTGGTCCCTAACCTGAACACCTGTAAATGATGTATATATGTATGTATGTATGTATGTATGTATATACTGTTTTGTTTTTGTATGTGAATATATATGAAAAGTCTTTTTGCATACAGACTGTCACAGCTCATTGGACATCTTTTAATTACTGTTTTGGTTTCCGCCAGCCCCTGTACTCTGTATTACTGTTATTACTATTAAGCAGGCCTTCGGTAATCTCGGATTACTGGCAGGTTACGGTGCTAAACCCATAAGGGCGGGTTTGGATCGTGACAGAGTGGTATCCGAGTGATACTGAACCACGAGTTATACCGCACACACATGTCCAAATAAGCTATAGGATGTCCTAGAATAGTAAATAGGGCATTACATGAACATTGATAAGTGTGTGTGGCCAAGACATGAGCATTTGTGCTAATGTGCTAATGTGTTTAAGTATGTAACTGCCTATGTTTATAATTGCCATAATTGTCTATAGTGAAATGGATAACGCAAGAACTACTGATGAATCTGAATCATCTAAGGCCAGAATGGCAAGGTTAGAGAGAACAGTGGAAATGTTAACTGAGGCCTTAAGGCTGCAACAACAGAACCAACAGCCCCCACCTTCTCCAGTACAACCAAAGCCACCTATTAATGATGATATAATAGCTCTGACACAGAAGTTTAGTAAGATGAAACCGTCATCCTTTCAGGGAGGCCTTGAACCCTTAAAGGCTGAAGCGTGGGTGCTTGAAACAGAAAAGTTATTCGAAGTATTTTCGTGTTCTGAAGCACACAAATTGCTACTGGCTACCCTCACCTTACAAGAAGAGGCTAGAAGGTGGTGGATGCTAGTCCGTGACACCGACACCGTTATGACTTGGGCTCAGTTTAAGAGAGCCTTCTTTGAGAAATACTTCCCACAGTGTGTCAGGGACAGAAAGATGACTGAATTTCAACAACTGAAAGAAGGTACCATGTCTGTGGCTGAGTATGAGTCAAAGTTTACTGAACTCGCCAGACATGCACCGCACATGGTTCACACTGACTACAAGAAGGCCATGAAGTTTGAAGGCGGCCTTAATGTAGAAATTCTTGGCAGAATTAATGTTTTGAAACTGCGTAAGTATGTGGATGTTCTTGACCGAGCAATAATGGCTGAGTCGAACATTGAAGCATTGAAACAGACTGAAACACCAGCGTCTGAATGGTGTGGTAAGAGACGGGGTTTTAAATTCAAGAAAGACAGAAACAATTCATCGAATAAGAAGCAGAATACAGGGTCAACAACCAGTTCCAGTCAGGGAAGTGGTTCTATACCACCCTGTTCTGAATGTGGTAAGAAACACAAGGGGGTTTGTTATAAAGTCTCTGGTGCTTGTTACAAGTGTGGCAAGGTGGGCCACATGGTTAAAGATTGCCCTTCCACTCCTCCGAGCAATAGTAAAGCTGCAGCCAGCGCCGTAGCATCAACTGCTGCACCAAAACCCAACCCTAAAGCTACTGGAAAAGAGCCCATGAGGCAAGGCCGAGTGTTCGCACTCGTACCAGGAGACGTACAAAATATCGAGACCGTCCTGTCAGGTATACTCTCAATTTGTGCTCAAAATGTGTATGTTTTGATTGATTCGGGGTCTACACATTCATATGTATCGCATGCTTTTTCGCAAAAATTGAATAGACCATTAGAACCCATGAACTATCTGTTAGCTGTATCTTCACCTGTTAGGGGATCCATGACTTGTGCTTATATGTACCCTGCATGTGAAATTATTGTTGGGGATGCCCATCTGTATATTGATTTACTACCATTGAATATAGATCATTTTGATGTGATATTGGGAATGGACTGGTTAACAAAATATTATGCTACCATAGACTGTGTAACAAAACAAGTTGTTTTCTGTCCACTCGGACTGCTTGAATTTGTGTTTAACGGAGTAGGAGTAGTACCTCCCCCATATCTGATTTCATCCATGAAAGCTCTCAAACTGATTAGAAGGGGATGTAAAGGGTATCTATGTTCTGTATTGACTGTACCTACTGATGATAAAACTAATGTGAATAGTATTCCTATAGTTAGAGAATTCCCAGATGTTTTTCCAGATGATCTGCCAGGGGATTTGATTGATAGGGAGATTGAATTCACCATTGATGTGATTCCGGGTACGCAGTCGATATCTAAAGATCCTTACAGAATAGCACCAACTGAATTAAAAGAACTGAAAGTTCAGCTACAAGAGTTATTAGATAAGAAGTTCATCAGGCCCAGTACTTCACCGTGGGGCGCTCCAGTTTTGTTTGTAAAGAAGAAAGACGGCTCACTGAGACTCTGCATTGACTACCGAGAACTGAACAAGGTAACAGTGAAAAATAAATATCCATTGCCTCGCATTGATGATTTATTTGACCAGTTACAAGGTGCCCAAGTGTTCTCCAAAATTGATCTGAGATCCGGATACCACCAGTTGAAAGCCAAGACAGGGGACATCGAAAAGACTGCCTTTCGAACGAGGTACGGACATTACGAATTTTTTGTTATGCCTTTCGGAGTTACCAATGCACCTGCTGCATTTATGGACCTTATGAACAGAATTTTCAAACCATACCTTGATGACTTTATTGTTGTATTCATAGATGACATATTGATTTATTCCAAAAGCACAGAGGAACATGAACATCATTTGAGAATTGCCCTACTGACCCTAAGAGAACAGAAACTTTATGCAAAACTAACTAAATGTGAATTTTGGCTAGACAGTGTGATATTTTTGGGGCACGTGATTAGTAAGGATGGAATTTCAGTTGATCCACAGAAAATTGAAGCAGTAGTGAACTAGCCTAGATCGACAAATGTTACCGAAGTTCGAAGTTTTCAAGGCTTAGCCGGGTATTACAGAAGGTTTGTCAAAGACTTCTATAAAATTGCCCCACCACTGACACAGCTGACTCAGAAGGGGATATCGTTTGACTGGACCGATGAGAGGGAATCAGCTTTTCAAGAGTTGAAAACTCGCCTAGTGACTGCACCGATTCTCACCTTACCCTCTGGTACGGATGGTTATACTGTATATAGTGATGCTTCTCATAAGGGTTTGGGATGTGTTTTAATGCAGAATGGGAAAGTGATTGCGTATGCTTCCCGACAACTGAGACCACATGAAAAGAACTACCCGACCCATGACTTAGAACTTGCCGCAGTGGTGTTTGCATTGAAAATCTGGCGCCACTATCTTTATGGGGCGACATGTGAAGTGTATACAGATCACAAGAGTTTGAAATACTTTTTCACATAGAAAGAACTGAACATGAGGCAGCGGAGATGGTTAGAACTAATAAAAGATTATGACCTGCAAATTTTGTACCACCCAGGGAAAGCCAACACCGTTGCCGATGCATTGAGTCGGAAATCGATTGGAAATTTAGCCTGTTTACTCACCGGACAGAAAGAGTTGCTATGTCACCTTAAAAAATTTGAAGTTGAGGTCGTTTTGCGTGAACAAGGTGGAACCTTAGCTGCTATTTCTGCTCAACCGGCACTGATTAAAGAGATTAAAGAGAAACCGTAACAGGATGACTTCTTGAAGAAGATCATCGAAGAGCGGGAATCCAAACCGAAGCCGGATTTCAAATTTGAAAGTAATGTGATGAAATTTCAGGGAAGATTGTGTGTACCGAATGATCCTAAACTGAAAAGAAGAATTCTGCAAGAGGGCCACAATTCGAAACTGTCCATCCACCCAGGAAATAGGAAAATGTATCAAAACTTGAAATTGAATTTCTAGTGGCCGGGAATGAAAAAAGAGATTGCTGATTTTGTATCGAAGTGTTTTCATTACCAACAAGTTAAAGCCGAACATCAACGACCCGCATGTTTACTGCAACCCTTACCAATACCGGAGTGGAAATAGGAATATATCACTATGGATTTTATCGTTGGTTTACCCCGCTCCAGAAAAGGTATGGATTCAATTTGGGTTATTGTTAATAGATTGACTATATCTGCTCACTTCTTACCTGTCAAAACAATTTATAATGTGGACAAATTGGCTATACTCTATATTGATGAAATTGTGAGATTGCATGGAGTGTCTGTGTCCATTGTTTCTGATAGGGACTCGAAGGTTACATCGAGATTCTGGCAAAGCCTACAGACAGCTTTGGGTACTGAACTGAGACTGATTAGTGCATACCATCCTCAGATAGATGGTCAGTCAGAAAGAACCATCCAGACTCTGGAGGACTTACTGGGGATGTGTGTTCTTGATTTCCAGGGAAATTGGGAAAGTCATCTACCTTTGGCTGCATTCGCCTACAACAACAGTTTTCACTCGAGCATTGGTATGGCGCCTTTCGAGGCTTTATATGGCAGGAAATATCGATCTTCGATCTGCTGGGCAGAAGTTGGAGATGGGCCTTTGCTTGGGCCCGAGATTGTACAGGAAACCACAGAAAAAGTGAAACTGATTCAACAGAGACTGAAAACTGCACAAAGCCGACAGAAAAGTTATGCTGATGTCCGAAGGCGTGACAGAGAGTATGAAGTAGGTGATCATGTGTTTTGTAAAAGTGACACCGATGAAGGGCCAGACTCGTTTTGGAGTCAAGGGTAAGCTAGCGCCGAGATATGTCGGGCCGTATGAAATTATTGAGAAAATCAATCCGGTGGCATATCAAGTAGCGCTTCCTCCTGAAATGGAGCATATGCATAACGTATTCCATATTTCAATGTTGAGGGAATACCTTCAGGATCCCTTCCATGTAATTAAGCCTATCCGTGTAGTGTTAAGTGATGCCTACACCTATGAAGAACGGCCTATACAGCTTGTACACAGACGGATCAAGAAGTTGAGGAATAAAGAGATTCCGTTAGTGAAAGTTGACTGGCAAAACCATGGTGGCGTGTATGCCACTTGGGAGAGGGAAGATGATATGATCAAGAGATATCCTGAACTGTTCCCACTGAATGCTGTTTTCTTCCAAAATGAAGGTAATTCGAGTTTGGAGGACCAAACTCTTTATAAGGAGGGGAGACTGTGACAACCCTCACCACTGATTAGTGCTAATCCATGATTAAGCATGTTAACTGACTGATTGACTGAACTGATTAGTTTGAATGCATTTCTATCTATTTGTCAGTGAACTATCTGTTCGTGTTTTATGTTTAAACTGCTAATTGAAGGCCTTATCGGCGGCCGAATCTGAAATTGACTAATATTTTATGCTCGTTAGAATTTATGTAATTTTATGGTATATTTAATTGAAATGTGATTGGGTATGATTAAATTAGATTTAATAATGGTAAATTTACAAGAGTTGGACTTATTTACAAGAGTGCCACTTAGTGGACTATTCCATGAGCCATTTGTTTGCTTTCTTTATGTTAGCTTTATCACTTCATCAGCCATTTTGAGAGCTACAAACCGACTAGGAGAAAGAGAGAGAGAGAAATTGAGTTCATCTAAAATTCTTGCTTGAAATTAGAAGAAATTGAAGGTTTATTTGCATAATTGAGCCTCTACACTTGTAATCAAAGACCTAAGGTAGAGAATTTACCTTCTTGTTCATAGTTTGAATTACTTCTTGCATGGTCCATGTTAATTTTGAAGTCTAGAGCCAAAATATGGCTTAAATTGTTGAAATGAGTAAGATTTCTTGCGTGCATGGTCCTATTGTTGAGTTTTGAGTTGTTTTCATGGAAATTGCTACATGCATGTTCATATTTTTGGTCTTGATCCATGGATTCACCATGTTTTTGCAAGAATTGGCTATTTGGAGCATGTTTTAGAAGCTTTGAATTCATTAGAACTCATGCATGTATGAGTTTTGCATCAATCTTCATGTTATTGGATTTTGGGTTGGAATTGTGTTTAATTAAACTACCTTTGGGCTTTGATTTCTCAAATTGACCTTTGAAACATGTAATATTATGGGTTTTGAAGTGTTTTCCAGAAAATTAGCCCAAGAGGATCGATTTTGGTGCATTTAAATTGAGTTTTGAGCTTGAGGTTCAAATCTGGAATCTCCAGATTTTGGACTCACGCTTGAGCGGGGGATTCCACGCTCGAGCGTACCTACTGAATTCATGCATTCCGTTCGAGCGGGGAAGTGACGCTCGAGCGTGAAATGCGTGTATCCAGTACTTTGCATGTTTTTACAGTCTGCTCGAGCGGGGGAATGCACGCTCGAGCGAGGACTTGTGTCTCACGCTCGAGCGGGGGTCGAGCGCCTGTCGAGCGTGAATTTCGTGCATCTAGTACTTTTGCCATGTTTTACAGTCTGCTCGAGCGGGGAAAGTGATGCTCGAGCGGGGAACCTTTGTCTGCGTGTCCGCGCGAGCGGGGAAAACCACGCTCGAGCGTGGACCCTGTTTTCTGAAAATTCTGAAAAGTGTTTTAAAGTGCATCTTTGTATCCTCATTCCATCCTAGGCATTCCTAGGCCTAGTTTAAGGTATCTTAATGAGGATATTGATGTAGAACTACATCGAGTCAAGATAAGGATTAAGTTATTATTTCCCAACTGTGTAGCTTAGTGTGTGTTCACTCTGTAACTGTTTAAGGTTGGCATCCGAGGACGCGTACTAGCTTATCTGTAACCCAGAACTCTGTGAGTAACAATGTTGTAAAGATATGTTCAATTGAGATTATTTTATGAACAATGACTGTACTGCTTTCTGAAATGACACTGTTTACTAAATGAATGTTTGTCCTATTTGTGAACTGCATTCGTGACATCCATAGCAATTTACTGTTACTGAAATGTTACTGCTACTGTTACAGAGATTTCTGTCGGTTTCCATGTTTGGAACCATTACTGATGGCCATCATTGACTGCTCGGTCTGTTAAGACCTACTGTACTGTTTTGCTATCGGATGTACCACATATGACTATTATATTTTCTGAATGACTGTTATGGCATGAATTATGAGCCACAAACTGAACGACTGATATACTGATAAATGACTGTTTTCAATACTGAAGGGACATTCATTCTTAACCTCTTTACGCATATGTTATTCACTGGGTTTTAGCTCACTGCTTATATATATATATATATATATGTAGGTGTACAGGCACCAGACCGTTGCTAGGAGCGTCGGGCTAAGCTTCCGTTTTGTCAAAGCCAACCACCGTGCCTCACTGCGAGGTTCCAAGTCCTTCAAGCTAGGGCTTTTTGGGGTGTTTTAGTTTTCCCCCTTTTTGTAGCTGGTTTTGTAACACTGTATAGTCTGACATGTGTACCCGTACTGTACTGTTATGGTAGGGATTTGATCCCTAACCTGAACACCTGTAAATGATGTATGTATGTATGTATATATTGTTTTGTTTCTGTATGTGAATATATATGAAAAGTCTTTTTGCATACAGACTGTCACAGCTCATTAGACATCTTTTAATTACTGTTTTGGCTTCCGCCAACCCCTGTATTCTGTATTACTGTTATTACTGTTAAGCAGGCCTTCGGTAATCTCAGATTACTGGCCGGTTACGGTGCTAAACCCATAGGGGCGGGTTTGGGTCGTGACATAAGGCCACCTTCAGTGAGATTCTGGAGATGATGAAAACTAAACTGGCAGGTTGGAAAACCAAAACTCTTAACGTAGTAGGAAGAGCCACCCTTATTCATGCTGTCACATCTGTCATCCCTTCCTACACCATGCAAACTATGGAACTTCCTAGACACACCTGTGATGAAATTAATAAGCTCAATAGAAATTTCCTTTGAGAAGACACTGAAACACATAAAAAAGTCCATTTAGTTAATTGGGACAGTGTTTGTAGAAGTAAATCTGAGGGTGCTTTAGGTATTTGAAAGGCTAAGGACTATAATGCTGCTCTCCTTACCAAACTGGGGTAGAAATTTTTGAGTGAAAGATCAAAACTTTGGTGCCAAATCCTTCATTCTAAATACTTGCACCATCACAGCTTCTTTAATTGGCCTCAGAATTCTCAAGCTTCTCACATTTGGAGAGGCATTTGCAAAACAAGGGACACTCTTAGAAGTGGGGTTAAATGGGTGGTTGGAAATGGTAAAGATATTTCCCTTTGGAATGACTGGTGGTGTGGTTCTAAATCCTTAGCCCTTACAAATAACAGCTACCCAACCAATGATTCTGACAAAGTTAAACTAATCTTGGATGAGGATGGAAATTGGAACATGGATAGCCTTGCCACACTAGTTACTCCTCATGACCTCACTGAAATCCTTAAAATTTTCAGGCCTAGTTTTGTAACATTCCCAGATACTCCCTCTTGGTTTGGATCTACCTGTGGTAAATTCTCAACTACCTCTGCTTTTAAGTTTATTACTAATCCTGTTGTGGATGGCAGTGACTGGCATTGGATCTGGAAACTCAAACTCCCTCAAAAACTGAAATATTTCCTTTGGCTTATTCTCAAAGGCAGACTGCTTACCAATTATATGCGCCTTGTGAGAAATCTGTCCTCTTCAGATTTGTGTCCTAGATGTGGACACTCTAGTAAAGACATGCTGCATCTCCTTAGAGACTGTGCCCACTCTAAGGCAATCTCGATTCACATTCAAAATCAATCTTGGTGGGAAGAAGGATCAACACTGCCCCTGTTTGACTGGGTGTCCTATAACTCAAAGTGAACAATATCACTGATCGGCACAAAATGGTTTCTGATTTTTGTTATTACACTTTGGCATATCTGAAAGGATCGTAATCAAATGGTTTTTGATCAAACTATGAACCCAATCCATACCAATCTTAAACTCATCAGGGATTATGTGCATGAAATTAAAGAGGCTTTTCACTCTCCTCTTCACCCCCAATTTTCTTTACCTAAGCTAATTAAATGGTGTTTTCCTCCTGTAGGCACATTGAAGCTTAACACAGATGGTTGTTCAAAGGGTGACCCAGGTCAAGCCGGCTATGGAGGCCTCTTGAGAGACGAGACAGACACGTGGCTATGGGGCTACTATGGCAATTTGGGACACTGCACATCCTTGGAAGCAGAAGTTTGGGCCATCTACCGTGGACTCACCATCTTGTTCCAAAAAGGGCTGACCAACGTGGTAATTGAAATCGATTCTGAGCAAGCTATGATTCAAATTCAACAAGCGCCACACCTAAACTCCCCTCTCAAGGCCCTCATTGAAGATGCCAAATTCCTCATTCAGAGATGCCACTGTTCCATCCTCCACACCTTGAGAGAAGGCAACAGAGTAGCTGATAGACTAGCTGATTTAGGTGTAGCCCAAGCTGATCATGTAAAAATCCTTGAGGATCCTCCTATGGAGGTCACAACTCTCCTCATTGAGGATATGACTGGAGTGACTGGACTGAGGGAGTAGCCCTCTGTTTGTAGTTCTGATCTCCTTTTCTTCTTGTTTGTTTTACCATTTCCTTTGAATAAAAAAAAAAGATACTATAATTGAAATGTGTGTAAGATTGATTGACTTGTTTGATGAAATGGTTTGCTGAGATGTTTCATAAATAATTTGTTCAACTTTTTTTTTTTTTTGGGTCTCTACAAATGATTTTTGTTTTTTTCTGGGTTTTTGTAAATGGTTTTTGCACATCCATAAAGAGAAAGGGGGATGTAGGGATAAAATTGGCATTTTAAATAAATAAATTGCTGACATAAACAAAAACTGTTAATTGGTCTAACCGCTAATTAACAGAAGGGGCAATTTGTAATTGTGAATATAAACTTTAGGGGAGGATAATGTAATTTCTAGTACAAGGAGAGGGTTGTATTAAAGATAAACCTAAGGGGTGTGGATGTAATTTACCCTATAAAAATTCGAGGAAAAAAAAAAACCAATGAAATAATGTCATATGTATTGTAGATAATTTATCTGTTAAATTTATTAACGAAAATAGATAATTGACATGGATGGAGTATTCAAATTGTGTTAAAGTTTAAAATTCAAAGTATAAATTGATGCAATTGAAACTTGAGATTTAATTTGAAAAATACGCAAAACTTGGATTATTTTTTTTTGTTGTTGTTGTAATTTGCCCTAAATTTTTTCTACAATCAAAACCTCTTATATATATATATATATATGATCCAAATACAACACTTAAATCAACCATATGGTTTTAGTTTTGGCTTTGAATTGGGTGCTGTATTTGGATCAAAACCTTCTTCTACATTGTGTTTGATTTCAAATTTCTAAATTTAATTTTTTGAAAATTGAGTTTTGTTTTTTCATGTATTTTTTAGTGAATATTTTTAAAATTTTAAACAAATTTTTTTTAATGTTTTTAGATGCACCTTACTTAGATATATATAAAAAATAAAATATTTATATAAAAAAAACTATTTTAAAAAATCAATAAATACACAAGAATATGAAAATGTACTAAATTCTCATTTTTTAAAAAATATTTTTGATATTTAATGAATTTTTTAAAGATATTTTTCACAAATATTGTATAATTTTTTAAGTGTATTTATATTAAGTGTATCTAAAAATTTTTAAAAAAATTAATGAAAACAAAAAAATTACGAAAATAATTTTTTTTTTAATTTTCTCAAAAGTAAATTTTGAATCCTAAAACCAAACAAGTGTGTATCCTATCTCAGCTGAGAACACAAACATCAGTAAATGTTACGCAGCCCAGAGACAACAATCAAGCTCCAACAGAAAGAAAGCACACAAAAAACAAGTAAATAAATAAAAACTAATTCTCTAGAAACCAACTAAAACACAAAAAAATAGCAAATCAACTCACAAAATCATAAGCCAAAAAATCCCCAAAACCTTAAACGAGCTCTGAAATATAGACATTGTAGTAATGTAGCATTCTATGACCCTCAACAGGTTCGTCACTCTGCATAGAAAGCAAATCACATCAACCATGCAAACCTTGCCGACGCATCGGCAATCAGTCTTCCTCGCAGCAGCCGAAGAATGGTCACAGTTCCATACGCTGACGTAGCTCTCGCCGGACCTCTTGAGCGCCGATAATGCGTCGGCGACGGTGGCGGAGATCGGAATCGACCTCAGCGCCGGCTTTCCAAGGCAAAGGTCCGACACCTCACGAGCCAGAAACCTAACTGCCATGCAATAACAGAACGAATCTGGGATGGAAAGAGAGGATTTTCTCGAGAAAGAGTCGAGAAAATAGAGAGAGATGTAGAAAATGTGTGTACGTATGCGAGGGGTTGATATTGAAGGGGCGAAAGTGTTGGAGTTTGATTGACAGAGAAGGTGGGATTCCTTCATTGGCAGAGAAGAGAGCTCAGCAGGTTGATTGAGCCATTGTAAGGCAGAGAAGAGTTCAGCTATGGAATTTGTGGCAGCGGAGTGAAGGTATGTGTTGAAGGTTTCAATTGGTTGAGGTCCGGCGGGCGGTCAAGGTAAGGTTGCCGCCCGCCGGAAGGCGAAAACGCCAAAATCTTTAACCTATAGCTCTGATACCATGTAAAATAAATTGATGTATTATTGATTGTTTTGTATTGATTGATGTATCTGTATATTACAATTCCTATATATATAGAGGAGAAGATGGTAGTAGGTGTAGGTGGTAGTGGAAGTGGTAGGTGGAGTGAGTGGTAGTGGAGGTGATAGGTGGAGTGGGTGGTAGTGGAGGTGGTAGGTGGAGTGGTGATTTATTATTTACAATTTACATTAACACTTTCAAAAACTAAAAGAGAAAAGAAAATAAATGGTTAGATAATAGAGAAATAAATAAGAAGAGAAAAACAATGATATTGTTTCTTCTTATTTGGATAGTTTAGTAGAGAAAAGTATGGAAAATAGAGTGTTATCCTCCTCTATTGTACAAAAAAGATAAGAGGAGAGAAAAAGAAGCGAAAGACGGTTATAGTATAATGTGAGATTATCTTTGATGGAGTCGATTCTTTTGGTTGAAATGTCAATTCAGAGAAAGCCCCTGCTTCCGCACTTTCTCCGTAAGTAGATGAAGGAAAATGTTTGGGACCCCTTTTAGGGATGACCTCTACACCCTCAAAGTGATCCTGGCCCTCCATATATGTATGGGGCTCACTCATATATATGTGGGGTTCACATCATAAGTGGTCCAGATTTGTAAGGGTCTTGTGGGGGTTTTGTGGAGGTGGAGGTGGAGGTCTCAATCATTGCTCGTAGATGAAATAGACAAGTTTCTGGCAGGATGATTACCAGGGACAGAATCTGGAAAAGTAAGAGTTGTGGAGGTTGGGGTCTCAATCGTTGTTCATAGATGAAATAGACAAGTTTATGACAGGATAATTACCAGGGACAGAATCTGGAAATGTAGGAGTTGTTAAGCTTTCTTCGTTTGCATGATTCTCTGTATTCGACAAGTTTGGGCCTTCTAAAAAATCCAGCACAATCCCACCAATTGGTGTCTTACAGGTAGGTGACACATTCTTTTCTACCTCTGGTTCAAAGAGTATATAGTTCATTTCGGAAACTGAAAGAGAAAAGAAAAGAATTGGTTAGATAAGAGAGAAATAAATGAGACGATGAGAAAAATGATATTTTACTGCTGGTTTGGATAGTTTAGGAAAGAAATGTATGGAAAATAGAGTTTTATCCTCCTCTATTGGATGAAAAAGATAAACAGGAGAGAAAAGAAACGAAAGACGGTTATAGTCTAACGTGGGATAATGTGTTATTCTCTTCAATGGAATCAATCTTTTCAGTTGAAATGTCATTTCAAAGAAAACCCCAACTTTTCCACTTTCTCTGTGTATAGATGAAATAGACAAATTCATGGCAGGATAATTACCAGGGACAGAATCCTCCAAAATAAGGGTTGTTATGCTCTCTTTGCTTGAACCATTCTCTGTATTCAACAAGTTTGGGCCTTCATTTTGGTCCTGAAGGTGTCTAACCATTTCATTCCCTCTCTCTGTTTGGCCATCAGTTGGCATCTTGCTGCAAGTGGGTGACACATCCTTTTCTCCATGTGGTTCAAGGAGTATACAATCCGTTTTGGAAACTGAGAGAGAAAAGAAGAGAAGTAGTTAGATAAAAGACAAAAAGATGAGAAGAAGAGAAAAACAAAGATATATTTTCTTCTTATTTGGATAGTTTAGGGAAGAAAGGTATGGAAATGAGAATTTTATACCCCCTCTCTTGCACAAAAAAGATAACATAATAGAAAAGAAATGAAAAATGGTTATAGTTTAACGTAGAATAATTATTAGTTGGTAGATAAGGGATGACCCACCTAATATGTTTTGCAGTTTTTCATTGGTTGGGAACACCATGTGAACAATGTCACATAGTACTTTAGGACTACCTAATAATTTTCCTATAATGTGAACGGGTAAAAATGGAAACCATTTTTTGTAAAATCGCCAACTCCCATCCCTTTTCTCTCCAAATCCCTCAACTTGCGGATTGATTAAAAAAGTGAATTACTTAGAATTATCATTGCTCCTCATTTCTTTATTCTTAAACAATTCAAAAAGTTTTTTGAGGAGGACAGAGCTTTTTTATTATGATTTTTATTTTTATTTTTCATACCGTGATGAGTTTTGATAATTGAATCCAGTGCAACTAGAAGTGAACATGGAGGACTGAATGGTTCCTCTACAATTTGGACAGATTTAATTACAAGCTTTAGCTTAAGGAGAGACCAATTACCTTTTCTTTTCTTCTGAGATGGCCACCGAGGGATCCCATGTTGCCTGCAGATGTGCTTCATTGTGGATACGCTAACTGCATGAGCAAGACTTTAGATAAGATGACTGATTCTATATTGATTCAAAGCAACACTTTATTTGATTGTACGAGCTTACCACCAAGGGCCTTAGCAGCATCGTCAAGTTTACAACCAAAATGTTGTTGGAGATCCTCAAAACTAAGTACATTCTCTGTTATGCATTCTCTCTTTAATGTCTCTCTTGAATTTGTCTTATCTAAATGAGATACGGTAGAGCAGCTCTGACTTGCCCTGACAAGATGAGCACTATTGGTTGTAACATCAAATTGCACCAATGATTATTGTTTTGATGAATCAAGTTGCACCATCTCTCCTCCATCTAGTAACGCTATAGTTCGAGGTGAAGATCTAGCATGTAGGGGTTTTTGGATGCATCGAAGCATCGAATCATGTTTCTCATGCATAGATGGACTGACAACTTCCGTCAATCTTTCCTTTTTTCTCTCCTAGTTTACCAAACAGAAGTTCATTGAAGGAAGAAAAAAAAAACATTAATTCTAGCTATCAATCATTGAGATGTCCATTAAAAGAGCTAGAAATCTGTCAAAATGAAAATATTAGTGATTTTAAAAACCATATGGCAATGTAATCGATCTGATTTCACAATTCATAATAAATTTAGTGAGAAAATTATTACTTTCCATAATAATTATGACTAATAAAATGCATTGACAAATAGAAATAAAAATATAAGTGAGTTACTGGTTGAAATGGCCATCGAGAGATCCCATGCTTCCTACATATGCGCTTCATTGTAGATACGCTAACTGCACGAGCAAGAATCTAAGATATTGGAACCACATTCTTATATTACTTCCACAAAGAAAACAATAAGAATTACAAAGGTTCAAAAACAAAACCAAAAAGACACACAAGATTTGCAGCTTCACTTTATTAAGTGTAGAATCTTACCTCCAAAACTGTTTGCAACATTTTCACGACTAGCTAACTGCACGAGCAAGAATCTAAGATATTGGAATCACATTCTTATATTACTTCCACAAAGAAAACAATAAGAATTACAAAGGTTCAAAAACAAAACCAAAAAAACACACAAGATTTGCAGCTTCACTTTATTAAGTGTAGAATACCTCCAAAACTGTTTGCAACATTTTCACGACTACTGCCAAAATGTTGTTCGAGATCATCCCGAGTAAGTACACTAATGCTTTTGTAATTTCTCTTTAATTTGTCTCGTATTTTTCTTCTCTGAATGAGATACAATAGGGAAGCTTTCATATGCCTTGACACCATGTGCTCCATTGTTTGTAGCATCAACTTCCACCGTAATTTCAACTGATCTTTCCTCTACTAGAGAAGAATCCTTCGTGTAACCAATTTGAAGTTCAATGAGAAGATTAGTAAATTTGAGGTGCTAATCATTGATGAGTCTTGTATATAACCCAAACCTTAGATGCTACTGTTGTTATGAATCACATTCATTTTGTCATACTACTTGAAAACAAATGCTTAGTTCAAAGTGCAGCTGAATATAAGTTCGCATAATGTTTCTAACCTCAAATCAAAGTTAAAAAGTTTGTTAAAAATTGAAATTTCATCAATGTGGATGATATAGCTAATGTTGGAGAACTTAGCCACAATAAAATATTTGTTAAAATGGCCACAAATTCAGACAAAATGCAAAATTTTATAAATGGTCCTTTGTAGATATATTTTCTTCTATGCCCAATGAGAAGGAAAGCTGGACAACGGACATATTAAAAATAAAAATAAACATGAAGGGTAAAAATGATTTTAAAAATAAACTGTTAATTTTTTATTTTTATTTTACTTTATACATAAACTTTTCTTATTTTTTTCATGGACGACTAATACATATAGGTCTACAAAATGAATGAAGTAGGTCATTCAAATGGGGCTTGTGTTGGGCTCCAACTGGACTGTCCAATCCACAAATATGGAATGGATACAAGCTGTGTACTTTTATCCCAGACACTGATATAGAAACGAAAATATAAGTGAGCTAGTGGTGGAAAAAATAAATATTTTTTTCATGGACGACTAATACATATAGGTCTACAAAATGAATGAAGTAGGTCATTCAAATGGGGCTTGTGTTGGGCTCCAACTGGACTGTCCAATCCACAAATATGGAATGGATACAAGCTGTGTACTTTTATCCCAGACAGTGATATAGAAACGAAAATATAATGGTGTGTTTGGTAACGTTTACGTTTTCAGTTTATATTTACAAAAATTTTATAAACTGATTTTTGTTTATTTTTTTAAAAACATAAACTACAAACGCGTTTGGTAATTAACAAAATGTTTTAAAAAATTTAAAAATATAAAAAAGAGTGAGAAATGGCAAGTGGTGGCAAGTGGTTGCTGAAGATGGTGGTGGAAAGTGGTGCCGGTGGGTGGTGGGTAACTGGTGGTGGTGGGTGGTGGCTAGCTGGTGGTGGTGGTGGGTGGGTGACGGTGGCGGGTGGTAGAGAGTGGGTGGTGGGTAGTGATGGCAGGTGGGTGGCGGGTGGGTGGTGGATGGTGATGGGGGGTGGGTGGGTGACGGTGGCGGGTGATGGGTGATAGCGAGTGGGTGAGGGGTGGTGGTGGTGGTGATGGGTGGCTGTGGGAAATGGTAACGGGTGATGGCTAGTGTTGGGTGGTAAAAAAAAAAAAACTGAAAACTCAAAATGGAAACACATT
>NW_021027394.1:20889-39005 GCF_004153795.1 Camellia sinensis | reverse complement strand
ATAAACTACAAACGCGTTTGGTAATTGACAAAATGTTTAAAAAAATTTAAAAATATAAAAAAGAGTGAGAAATGGCAAGTGGTGGCAAGTAGCGGTGGAAGACGGTGGTGGAAAGTGGTGACGGTGGGTGGTGGATGGTGGGTGGTGGTGGTGGTGGGTCGGTGGGTGATGGTGGCGGGTGGTAGCGAGTGGGTGGTGGTGGTGGCAGGTGGGTGGTAGGTGGCGGGTAGGTGGCGGATGGTGTGGTGGGTAGGTGGGTGACGGTGGCGGGTGGTAGGTAGTAGCGATAGATGGTAGTGGCGAGTGGTGGGTGGTGGCGGGTGGATGGAAGGTGGGTGGTGGGTGGTGGTGGTGGAAGACGGTGGTGGAAAATGGTGCCGAGTGGTGACTAGTGTTGAAAAAAAAAAACTCAAAACTCAAAACTCAAAACGGAAACACATTTTTTGTGTTTTCATTTTTTGGCCAAATTTATAAACTGAGACCACTCATTTATAAATCAAAAATTTTACCAAACAAGTTTTTATTTGAGTTTTTTAAATTTTTGTAAATATAAACGAAAAACTGAAAACGTAAGTGTTACCAAACTGCACCTAAGTGAGCTAGTGGTGGAAAAAATAAATAAAAAACAAGGGAGAGAAAAACAATTACCCTTAGAAATGAAGGTCCAACATAACATAAAGTGATACTGAATATAGAGGACAAACCTGAGAAATGAATTCCCCTGAGTAGCTAAGCAACTGTGTCATTTTCTCTTCAACTATAGCAATTTGCAGAGTTTGTGGTAGTTGGACTGACGGAAGCACTTGTAATAGTTCAATTGAAAGCTTGCGTGATGTTTTCACTACTGATAAACAACTGCAGATTGATACCATTTTTGAATTTTTTGGCGGAAGGAAAGGCCCCAATGGCATAGATTTTTGTTTTGCAAGTTCTGCAGCTTTGCACAATGAGCAAACTTGATCTGGCATGTGAAATCTCTTGTATCATAAAAATATGGATAAATTATAAACACACTCATGAAGTTTGTTTAACGTATAAATTTTTTAAAAATTATAAATATCCCCTTGTTAAAATTTTTTATTTAACAAAATTAATTTTAAAAAAAACAAAACTCATAATTGTTCTTCTATACAATGATGAAATTGCCTAAATTATTAATTGAAACATATTTATAACATCATTAAAAACTATTAATTGACTTAATGATTTATTAATAAAAATGACGATTTGTTATGAAATTAGAAATCTCAGGAGGTGAAATGTAATTTCTGAAATCACAGGAGACAATTTATATTTTAATGATTTCTCAAGGGGTGTATTTGTAATTTATTCCAAAAATAATTGACGAAATTTTGAAGCCATTAATAGCAACTAAATGAATTTCGACTGGAATAAATAAGCCATACAACAATTCACTTCCAAACGCTCCAGAGACGGACATTCTGCAGGAAAAGCAAAGAATGGTTCAGGCATACATGCTTGTCAATTGAGATGAGTGAGATGCACCCTTTATTATTTTTTAAATCAATAATGCTATAATAATTATATTTTTTTAATTTTTATTTTTAAATATCAGAAATAAATATGAGTAATCGAACTCAATAAATTTAGGGTAAATTACACTGACACCTCTGAGGTTTCTGTTTAATATAAATTTTTCTCACATTTGAAAAATTATACTTATCTCCTATCAGATTAAAACGACATTTGCTCATTAACCTTATGCAGTAAAATAATAAAATAATACAAATATTTTATTTATATCATTTCAAAGAAAATAACAATATTTTTTTTGGTTTAACTCACACAAAAAATTGAGTATTTTTATTTTTATTTTTATTGGATATCAGGGATCACAAAATTAGATGGTCAATATATTTAGGAAAAACTATAGTACAGTGGGACAGAAAAAAAAAATTACAAAAAACATATGAGATGAGTGTTACAAAAAACATATGAGATGCAAGTGATTTTGTGAATTTTGTTGCATTCAATGGATTTTTTTAATAAAAAAAAAATTTGTACAAATTTTATTATTTTTAAATATATTTAGAATAAATTGATCTAATCTAGATATAATGGTGGAAATAAAAAAAAATTATATTCTTATATAAAAATTTATACAAAAAATATCATAAAAAGAACAAGATGATCATTTAGAAAAAATTTGGGTATAGCATCAGCAATCCAAGAGGCAATTTATAATGAGATTAGAAACCTCAAGGAGGAGAATGTAATTTTTCAAATGTAAGGAGAGATCTGTATTAAACTAAAACCTCAGAGGGTGTTAGTATAATTTATCCATAAATTTATGGTCCAGTGGCATCACTTTCATCCGAAGTATGGCCATATGATGTTCCATAGTAGTACGATTTGTAGAGAAGATGGAATATTGATTATTTGTGTTGAGTGATTGAAAAATATAAAGGAATATAATAAATAATTATTAGTAAGAGAATAGGATCACATAATATTTTGAAATTATTGTATAATTTTTCGGGGGCATGGGTGGGTTTGGGAGGGATGGAGAATTATGGTATTTGATAGATTTTGCCCATAAATAAAAAAAGAAAAATTTTAAAATATTGACACTTCTTAAATTTCATAAAAATATAGTAACATAATATTATTGGCTTTGGAGAAATTTATGATAACGCACGGGAAAAGCCTATTTTATTACAGAATTTTGTAATATCAATTATAAAATGCGTAATCTCATAATAAATTAATGTAACAAAATATCTAATTTTTTTTTATTCATGTAACAAAATTTCATAACTTGTTTACGGTATATTTTATTACGCCAATACTAATGCTATGCATTTTGTGACCAATGCATTTTGTGACTAATGCTACAAAATTTTATAACACAATCACATTAATTTATAACATGGTACATATCATATGCACCTCTAATGGGGGGTGCAGTTTCCTAGTGTACATTGTAAAGGGAGACATCTTAAATGTGCGCATCCACGTGATGTAAGCAAACAATTATCAAATCCTTTTATATGCACAAATCTGTAATAATCTCTTTGGCTTATTTTGAGATGTGAGTTATAATCCACTTCTTAAATTATAACCTACTTTATCTCTCACAAAAAAGCTATTTATAAGCAACTTTTCACCAAAAAGCTGATTGCCAACTTTTAATAATGTCTTCAAATTCAATTGCTTGCCAGATCTGCTATATTAATTGTTTGTCACACCTTACTAGAGAGAGATTATTTTGGCAACCAAAATTGAAGAAATTATTTAGTGCGTTTAGTTTCAATTTTCTAAATTTAGTATTTTAGAAATTGAATATTTTATTGTTCGTATTTTTTTTGTTTTTAATAAATGTTTAAAAAAATGTAAGCAATTTTTTACTTTTTACCAGAGTTCAAAGTTTAATTTAGAATAGTTTTTTAAAAATTGCGTTTTTATGTTTTCCTCATTTTTTTGTTTTCAATAAATTTTTTTTAAAAAAAATTTAAGCAATTTTTTTACTTTTTTAGATACATCTTACTTAAATGTATCTAAATAATAAAATATTTGTGAAAAAATATTCTAAAAATTTAATAAATATACAAAAATACAAAAAATGTACTAAATTTTCATCTATATATATATATATATATATTGTGTTTTTGGTATTTAGTGAATTTTTTTTAAAAAAATTTAACAAATATTGTACTTTGTAAGTGTATTTAAGTTAAGTGACTAAAAACTAAAAAATTTGCTTAAAATATTAAAAAAATTCAGTGAAAGAAAAAATATATGAAAAACGAAAAAATAAAATTTTTAGAAAAATGAATCCTGAAAACTGAAACCAAACAGATGTTTTATTTTGTTTTGACAATTACCATTGAATCCTATGAAGTTTGAATCACTACAAGAAAATACACATTTGGCGACTAAATTTTTAGTCGCCAAAAGTGATTTTTTAGTCGCCAAAAGTCGGATTTTAGGTTTTCCCGACTAAATTTTTTAGTCGCCATGTTTGTCGCTGGAAAACTGTCGCGGAAAGTATGGGCGACTAACCCACTTATAGTCGCCAAAAACAAACTGTGTAGCGACTTAAATTTTCGTCGCCAAAGCTCATTTATATTTTTTAAATTATACATTTGGTGACTAAAGTTTTAGTCGCCAATAGTGAATTTTTTTTTTTAATTTATACATTTGCCGACTCTTTTTTTCGTCGCCAATAATAAAGCTTTTCGCGACCACCTGTTTTAGTCGCTAAAAGCATATTTTAAAAAAAAATTTGAACCTGTGTTGCTCGCAGGTTTCGAACCTGAGACATCCCACCACCACATTCCAAACCTTTTACCAAACACTCACTCCACTATGCCACAACATCATCACATTAATATATATGCAATATATATTATTTATATAGTATATTAACCGCTATTAATACAAAATAATATATATAAATATAATTTTTTTAATTCAATATACTTTTATGTAAAAAATAAATTATTTACTAAAAAAAAATTTAGGCCACTTTTGGCGACTAAATTAAATTTTTAGTCGCCAATTCTATCATTTTTGGCAACTAATTATAATTTGGTCGCAAAAAAATTAAGTTTCGCCAAAAAATAAGTAGTTTTGGCGACTAAACCTGTTTTTAGTCGCCAAAAACGTCCCCTTTTGGCTACTAAACTGAATTTTAGTTGGCAATGGACTGTTTTTAGCTACTAATTTTTTTTTGTAGCCAAAAAGCTTCACTTTCAGCGACTAAACTGTTTTTAGTCGGAAAACACCAACAATCAGCGACTAATCTGTTTTTTAGTCCCCAAAACCATCACTTTTGGCTACTAAATTATTTTAGTCGCCAAAAACTGTCACTTTTGGCTACTAAACAACCTTCAGTCGCTAAAACCCCCACATTGGGCGACTAAACTGCCTTTTAGTCGCTAAAAGCCTTGTATTCGACGACTAAACTCTTTTAGTCGGCAAAAGTCACCAATTTTGGCGACTAAATCCATTTTAGTAGCCATTTGTACTACTTTCAGCGACGAAAAAATTTATTTTAGTCGCGAAATCTGTATTTTCTTGTAGTGAATATGGATAACTAAATAGTTTCTATAAATTGTTCCTAAAAAAATAAAATTTTCCATAATTGTATTCCCCCCCCCCTCTAATTTTACCCTTCTCATTAAAAGTGCATTGAGAAATATATGAATCCATCGCAATATTAATTTTCATAACTATGTTGATGGAATTATACTAAAATTTTGTCTTTTGAATTGTTACCATATTTTTTTATTAAAAAAAAAATCATAATTGCAAATAATAGAAAGTGATGAATTTTATGCTATAGTTCTTTTGATCTAATTGTGATTTATTACTTTGGTTAATATAATATTCATAATTTGTATAATTAAAAAATATAAGTACAAATATATTAATTTTTTTATAAAAGTATTATTCATATTAAAAAAATGTAAAATTAGATTGAAATTCATCATTATGGATTATTAGACTTTATAGAAACATTTTATAAAATACATTGCCGTTAGTTTGCTACCTTAGGAATTGTAGTATAAATTTCTTGGTTTAATTTTCAAAAATTGTTTTAGGCTTCTTACATTTTGTAATTTTTTTTCTCTTTGGTGTTTAGTTAATTTTTTTTCTTCATATTTTAGTGAATTTTTATTCTATTTTTTAAATGCATCTAATATAAATATAGATACACTTAAAAAGTAAATATATGTGAACAAATCTGGAAAGAAAAATAATAAATAATAAAAATTATGCACATTTTTTGGAGGGTCATTTTTTTAAGATGTCTCTTCACATATACTTTTATCATTTAGGTGCATCTAAAAAAAAATTTAACTCAAATATAAAATTAAATAAAATAAAAATGACAGAAGATAATTTTTTTTTCAAAATCACACCCCCCCCCCCCCCCCCCCCCCCCCCCAAAAAAAAAGAAAAAAAAAAGTAGTTAGATCATAACATCTTAAAGTTCAACACAAATTAATAATTTTTTTAGTGGTTTATTTTATGACAGCACTAATCGTCAACATCTTGCATATTTGTTATTGAGGATAGCAAAATCTTCGCCTTAGACTTTATGATATTAGACTCTAAAAATTGGGAATTCATAATTTTTCACATGCCAGTCAATTGCAATACAAAGATTTCTATGGTGAAATCAGGGCATAAAGTAAAAAAGAAGGAAAAAAATATAGTTTGGTGTGTTTCAAATGGTTGAGAAGAAAAAATTAACAAAAAAACTGTGTTGTATTATATGGCCCAAACTCTTAATAGATGCTAGGGCACCCTTTGGCCAATTAGCCACAACTTCCTATGATTAGAAAAGATACAAAGAGTTGCGACTATTGGTATTTGAATTCGAATCAAATTCTAGAATTACAAAATAACTTTCTGCTTGAGAAGCCTTTTACAATGTGTATAATGGTTCACTTTAAGTTATAATTCATGTGTAAATATGCCATTGAATAAAAAATGTAGAAAACACTTTTAAGGCTCACTCATTTTATAGTAGTACACATTGTGAGAAAATTAGTGGTCTTTTTATGATACTTGCAACTTAAAAGAAAAATTAAAAAGAAAAAGAGTTAATAACAAAAAATGAAAATATAATTGAGTTACTTATCAAAATAGCCAGCGGTAGATCCCATGCTTTCTACAAATGCGCTTCACTATGGATATGTTAATTGCATGAGTAAGGCATATATATATATATATATATATAATAAAAAAACAAAGCTGCATTTTTTAAAAATTTTATAGAGGATTGTTATTCACATTATTTTTTTGATAATTGCAGTCAAAATTTAAGCATTTTAGCATGCACTGAAAATTATATTATGCATCATTTTAAATGCTAAAATGAAAATATGAAATGTAATTATGAAAAAAGGAGTGCAAAATGCAAATAGCCTTACTTTTTATGTTGCTTCCATTAAATTGGTAGCAAGACTTACCATCAATGAAAATCAGAACAACTTGAAGTGCCCTGCCAATATCTGGTGCCAAATCCTCTAAATTTGTCCTTAATGGTTTTGATGAATGACATTGCCCTGTCTCTCCTATACATATTGAGGCTATAAGCCGAGTTGAAGATCTAGCATGCTGGGTATTTGGATTGCTTCGAAACCTCAAATCAAGTTCAATGTAATGAATACCATAAATGGCTACTTCCTGTATGGAAAATTCCAACGAATATTTGATATGGGTAATCTTTGAGAACCTAGCTATAATTACCTATTTGTTAAAATAGCCACTAAATTAGACAAATGTAAGATTTTATAAAGGTCCCTTGTATACTAAAGCTACTCCCTCAAGCAGACACATGCATTCTCTGTGAACTTCCCTTCCTAGGAAACAGGGGTGTGGGTAGGCATGTTATGGATACCATACGTCAATCTGGTAAAACTAAAAAAAGAAGATATGGATACGATTCAATATGTCCATATATATATACATGGTCAAAAAAGAATTCAAAGTATTCTTTATATTTTGATAATTGTAAAAATATCCTACATTTTTTTATGGTCCATACATATATACATGGTCAAAAAAGAATTCAAAGGGTTCGTTTGGTTTGTATTTCTGAAAAATTTTTGGGAAATTTTCTCTACAAATAAGTTTTTAAAAGTAATCAAACCAAACAAATTTTTCAAAAAAAATTTTCAAAACTTGTAAACCAAACAAGTTTTCCAAACAAATCTCTCTCTCACACACATCAAATCAATCACTTTTTCTAAAACTCTCTCAAAATAATTTTCCAAAACATCTTTTGAAAAAAACCAAACCAAACAACTTTTCGTACTTTTTATCTCTAAAAGTATTCTTTATATTTTGATAATTGTAAAAATATCCTACATTTTTTTATGTTTTGGAAATACACTATATAATTATTTTACTATCCATTTTTTTAAATTAAAATTACATTTATGCCCCCAAAGTACCGACAAAAGTACCAAAGTCCTACTTGCGTCATACCTATGCCAAGCCTAAAGCATCTCGCATACTAGACACGTGTTTCACATACCCAATACGTGTACCCATACCAAATAAAAACTAGATACTCAAATGATAATATTTTTGAAGTACGCTTCATAGTTTCCTTCATACCTATTGCTTGGCTAATTTTATACTATGCACAAATAATTACTAGCTGGAACTAAAAAGAAGAGAGAGAGAGAGAGGCAATCAATACTAGCTATTAGTTCTGGAGATGTCTATTAAAAGAGCCGGAAACTTGGTAGAAGAAAGCCTTCCTAGTTTTTGTTCTCACATAATTTTGAGTAATTTAAAACACGTGAATACAATGGATTCACAATTTTAAATACTTGGATCTTCAATTTGTCTAAGGCAATGAAAAATATAAGAGAAATGAAATTACATAAACATATATACTATGACTAAATGAAGAATGAATTTTTGACTAATACATATTAATCTTCTTTCTATTTTTCTGACCCAACCAAATTTACAAAAATAAAAATACATAAATAAAAATAAAAAGTAGTTTCTTTTGCTTCATTTTCTTTTATTATTATTATTATTTCTTTTTCCCCTCAAATATGATACCCAAACGCAAAATTAGAGAATTATTTGTAGATAACAATTATAATAAATAATATAAAATTTAAAAAGAAATATATATAAAAAAAAGGGTGAATTAACAAGCCTTAGGCCAATGTAATTGGTTTTGATTTCACAATTCATATGCGAATAAATTTAGTGAGAAAATTATTGTTCTCAAGATAATTGACAAATAGAAATGAAAATATATGAAAACAAGGTATAGCAAAACTATTTGCCCCTTTGAAATGAAGCTCATATACTGATAAATAGAGAGGACTTGCCGAAATGTTCGCGCTTATTAAGCAGCGGGAATTGCCTCTTGAAGAGAACTTGCGCGGTGCCGAAATGAAAATACCTGAAATTGATGAAAATTTGACGCAATTTAGCAAGTAAATGAACCTCTGTAATATCAAATAAGCCAATACCAAAATTCGAAATTCAGTACTGTACAGGAAACAGAATTAATTCTACAGGAAAAGTAAAAAAGCCTTAGACAGACATGCATGATTATCAATCAAGGTAAGTAAAACCATTAATTATTAAGCTAAAAAACAAGGAAAGAAAGTAAAACCATTAATTACTTGCACGCAAAATCATTTAGAATTCAGGAAAACCTTAAATTCCAACTCCCGCAAATAACATAACAAAATTAACAATTTCTTTTTCTTTTTTTTTTTAAATTAGAAGCTATAAATAAACACTTAAAAACAATGTAATCACACTTTGCATAACTTACATCAAATATCACTTGGGGTGTGTTTGATTGGGGGATAAGGGGAGGAACTATTTACTGTGCGGATTGTAATCCGAAGGAAGCATCCAATCCGTCGGATTAAAAAATAACATATATTTTTATTGATATTTTATTTATTTAATTTTTAAAAAATAAATTTATTTAATTGTGTAAAAAATAAAATAAAATAAATTTTTATTTAATTTAGATAAAAATAATTAAAATATTAAAGATATGTTTAATATTGCTATTATTTAATAAACTATTGAAAAAGGGTAAAATAGTCTTTTGGTCATTTATCCTATCCAGTTCGTCCAACCAAACGTTGGATTCACTAAAAATAGTCATTTCCAGACATCTAATCCCATGAAAAAACAAACACAGGATACATATTCAATCCAACCAAATAGTCCGGGAGATTCACAGTCCCAAGATTCAAATCCAATAGATTCTAACCAATAGATTCTAAGAGTAATGCTAGAGACCCCAAATATTCTACCAAAAGTTTTACCAAATGTCTCACATGGGTGTCGGACTCACACAATGTGGGTCCCATGTGGGTCCCACACCCATGTGAGACATTTGGTAAAACTTTTGGTAGAATTTTTAGGGCCTCTAGCATTTTTGTAGATTCTAATCCCCGCTTATCCAGTCCGTCAAATCAAATTATTTTTCAATTGTAGAAGTCAACTCCTCATTTTTGGTCAAGTTACAATATGCCTGTTTGTTTGGCCAACAGACTAGGTAGGGGATTGAATTATTAGTGAGATAAGCCATACATATGGCATGTTTGGCTCGTTAATTGGCAACAACACTGTTAGGCTGAACTATTAATCCCACCCAACAGCAGGATCCCATCGGAGGGTTAGAGCATCTCAATAGTCTCTTATCCTCACTTTCTTCCAATTTAAAAAGTGAAACACAAAGTAATTCTCTTCAATAACCACCATTCTCAACTCCTTATTTACCTATAAGTTAAAGAACATTTTTTCCTCTCGTCCCTTAACTTTTTCTCAGACGGTAGAGAAGGAGAAGAAAGTTTGGAAAAATATTTTTAATAAAAAAAAAGATTAAAAAAATATATTTTAAACATATTTAAAATATATAGAGGAAAAGTAGAGAGTATTATTAGAGATGATAATTACAAAAAGTAATTTTCTAAAATAAGAAATACACTTTTTAACTAAAATTTGAAAAAAAAAAAAAACCATTGTTAGAGATGCTCTGAGGATTCCCAATCTAATCCCATGAAATTACTAATTTATCCCCTCTTTACAAAAATAATAAAATAACGCATAATATATTTTAAGATTTTTTTACGTACATTTATAACAATCAACTAAAAATATTACTCTAATTTATAAACAAATATATATATATATATATATCTGACCTAAATAACAACTAAACAAAATCACATCCAAGATAATCCATCAAACAAACGGCCCTATGATCCTTTGTGATGTTACCCTCACATGAGGTATTAAAAAAAAGCGTTAATCTTTTCTATATTTTTACTGGTGAAAAAAAAATTCCTAAGCACATATTATAATTTAGTAATGTTAGGGATATAAAAAATTTTATTAAATAAATGACCAAAGGGTGATTCATTTAGTATTTTCTATTATAATTTGACCGAAAATATAAGAGGTACAGATTTACAATTGAAAACAAACATTAAAGTGAAATTTAATGTTGTAAAGTGGAACCTTTTTTTTAAAAAAAAAACGAAAGCAATGTGAACCGAGAGAGAGAGAGAGAGAGAGAAGGTCTCACATTCGGAGTGGCATAGAATTCGTAGTGGTGGTGGTGGTGGTGGTGGTGAGAAGTCGAGATATGGAGACATGAGGACGGAGGTAGTTGGTGGTGGTGAGAAGTGGAATTGTGCAGCGATGAGGAAGACGGAGGTGGGAGATTGTGGTGGTGAGTAGATGGGATGGTTCCTCAGTCTCTCCCATACGGAATCTGACCCCCCGCACTCCCGAATTTGCTCCTCTTCTTCCTCCCACATATTATCGATGCAATCCCTAACCCCCAATTCTAACCCCATACCTCTCACTGTCTTTTCTTTCTTTTATTTTTTATTCCCAACCTACACATTTCACGTTGCATATATACGCACATTAGTCAAGGTTGGGGGTTCAATGACTCCTTTCACTTTATTTATTTATTTATATATACTCTTTTCGTTCCAAAATATTTGTTCCTTTCGGAAAATCTAACTTTTTTTAGTAATACACTTATTACATTTGAAAAAAGTTGATTTTCCAAAATTACCCTTTTGATAGTATATTTTTTGGGAATATCAATATCATAATTGTACTTTTTAAATTATTTATTAGTTTAAAAGAAGGGCAAAATAGGAAATTTATATTATTTTTGTACTTGATTTATAAAGAAGGACTAATATTTTGGAACAATAAAAAATGAAATAAAAGACTAATATTTTGGGACGAAGGGAGTAATGTAATATAATACATGTTGGGGTTCAATGATCCTTTTTCCTCACTCGTTAAGAGTCAAGTCCTCGTTAGGATTGCGTGATTTAGAGTTTAAAAATAAAAAAACATTTCTTTTCATTCATCTTATTTCTTTGGATAAATAATGACGAGAGAAATATGGTAAAATAGAAAGAAATAGATAGAAATTTATTTTATTTTTATAATTTTTAATTTAAATATCTCCAAAAGTGGAGAGATTGATACTCTATTTATTTGGGTGAAAAATAAAATATTTTTTGGTGTTTGATATAAAAATTAAAATCAACGAAAAATATTTTTCATAATTAATAAAAAAAAAAAACCTACATAGGCAAAAATATTTTTCATTTTTAAAAGAAAACATTTTTTAAACTAAAATCATACTAATCTCATCATATTATAACTGTCACTCTCATCTCTACAACCATCACCACGACCACAGTCATTATCACCATCACTATCATCATCATTGTCATGTCCCACCACCTCCACCTCCATCTTTGTTCCACCACCATCTATGTTTTCTCCAAAAAAGTTTTCTATAAAAAAAATTTCACCCAAACAAATGAAGCATGAAAGAAAAAATAAGCTAACTAATAACTATTTTCTATAATTCTTATTCAAATTGCCCTTTTGGATATTAAAAAAAAATCAAAAAAAAGTGGCATTTATCAAAAGTTATTTTTGTATTATAATATGAAATAAATTTTTTTTCTTTTCTTTTTTAATGTAATTTAATCAAATAAAATATGAAAAATTTTTTTTTTTTTCTTTTGTCTTTTATTTATTCAAATAAAAGGAACATAAATGGCAATATCTTTTCTCAAAATGATTTATATAACCATTTTCTTTCTTCCCTTATCAAAGTTCTCACATAATGCAAAAGGACAATGCGTATTGATCTGATCTATTCGTCTTCTTCAAAGGGTTCAAAGCTAGTGCACAGTAAATCTACGGGTAGTTTGATAACCAAATTAAAATTAGAATAAAGGGGTGACATGTCAAGGCTCATTTCAAAATCAGTTTTGCATTTATTTATCCCATCAATAAATTGTGTTTATTACGTAACATGTCACATCGTACTAATAAAATACATGATGAATGAAACTTATTAAACTAATAATTGATACATAAAAGATCTTGTGTTTTTTTTTTTTTTTTTATTTGAACTGGCATAAAAGATCTTGTTAACAAGTGCTCTTAGGACACAAGTAAATGATAAAAAATTTAAAAAACACATAATATTTTTCATTAAATTCAATACACTTTTTTTTTTTAAAATCAATACATTTTTTTAATATTTATACATATTTTCAAGACATTTTGTACATGAAAAATGCTTGGAAGCATTAATTAGTGCTCCCACTAATTAGGTGGCAGTGGGTCCCGCCATTAATGATGTGATGTTTTGGTCTTGAAGTTGTATTTTTTTTTTTTTTTTTAACTTTTTTAATGCATTAGTGCTATTAGTGGTGATGTTTTTAGTGGGATGAATCATTGTTGTTTTACACATACTTTTCAACATTAAATAATGTGTAAAGAGCACTTATTAGCATTTGCCATAAATAAAATGATAAATATAAACGATACATAAAGATAACAATTTCATCCACTTTGTGGTTTTAAACTGAGAAGTTATTGGTTGGTCCTGGGACACCGCCAAGTAGTACTTCAACGGTGTTATAATTAGTAGAAGATGTAAAATTCACAATTTTATGTTAAGTGATTAGAGAATATGAATAGATATGGTGATTTGTGATTGATGAAAAATATTACGACCCTAGACCAACCAATAATATTTTCTTTGAACCCTCTACAAAACTTTCACATAAATGAATTCTTTCAGCCATTTCTTAAAAAGGGCAGCCTATTGATAGTTCAAAGGAATTGTTGTTACAAATTAAAACAAAAGTTATTAAAAAAATAAAAATAAAAAATAATAATTTCAATTTCAATTTATAATTTATTTTTATGTACTTTTTATATAGTTTAATGACAACTCGGTCAATCATATTTTCCTTTGGTAAAAGCAGCATAGTCAATGAGAATAATAATAATAATTTTTTGTTTTTTGAATGGGACAATAATTGATCATCCTAAGATTACCCTAATTTTGGTCTCTCTGTAATGTAGAATTAGGGAGGCTAAAGATGAAAGAGACAAATGTGAGACTACTTCACATAGTGGTGGACCACATCATTAGAGATGAAATTGGAAGTACAAAAGAGTATTGCTACATTTTTCCCTTTTTTATCATTAGAGATAAAATTGATCATCCTAAGATCACCTTAATTTTGGTCTCTCAATAATGTAGAATTAGGGAGGCTAAAGATGAGGAGAGAGAGAAGAGTGAGACTGTTTCACATTGTGGTGGGCATATCATTAGAGATGAAATTGAGAGTACAAAAGAGTTTTGCTACATTTCTTATTTTTTTATCACCCCCAATTACACCTCTAATGAGGTGGCAAATAATCTATATAATAAAGTAAGATGGTTTTTGAAAGTGTATCAAATACATTTTCGTTTGAACGGGTGAGATAAATCCTAAATTTATATTAATGGTTCAGATCAATGATAGTTCTTGCTTAAATGTATCAATAATGGTTGCCCACCTACCCACGTCTACCCCCCACCATCCCTCTCTATCTCTCTCTCACTCTCTGTTCTCAATTTGAACATAACGAAAAAACCCACCATCTTCATCAACAACTTCTTCTTCTCACCCGTTTAGTCACATCCTCTTCATCGACACCACCTTCTTCTCTACCGACGCTCCTCTTCCTCTTCCTTCGATATCGATAGTTACATGTTTGAATCAAATTTGTATTACAAAAAACTAATGGCTATTCTTAAAATTATATTTGTCATCTATTTTTTAAAAGCAAATATCATTCAAATATATAGCTACCTATATTCAATCATCTTAATTTTTTTGCATTAATATTTTACTCAACAAATCTTAAAAAGTGAATAATTCAAATAACTAAAATCGAAATCAAAATAGGCCTATCAAGCCAAAACGCTCTCTCAAATTGAGATCACAATTTGAGAGAAGCCAAACCTAATTAACATAATATGAAATATTCAAAGGCCAAATTATTGCAATTATAATCAAATTGATACAAAAGACAAACTATAACTACAACGAGTATAATTTACCCTTAAATTCATATATACATTTTATTTTTAAATATTGTTCTAAATATATATATATATATATATATTTGAATATAAAACATTTTGGAAGCATGAGTGTGCAACATTGTGTTGGGTGTTCGGTAAAGAGAAAGTGAGAGAGGGGCTGTTGGTGTCACACACTCTGGCGGTTCAACTTATGATTAGTGTGAGAATTGACTTTTTTTTTCTTTCTTTTTTTTTATGTGATTTTTTAGTTTTTAACAAAATAATTTAGAAAAAAATTGAAATAATGGATTAACTTTTTATAGTTTGTTTGTTTGCTTCTTTTTTTTTTTTTTTTTTTTTTTTTTTTTGGTGCTCTATTAGAGTACCAAAATTAATGTTTTTTTTTTTTTATTTTTTTTTTTTTTTTTTTTTTTTTTTTTTTTTTTTTTTTTTTTTTTTGTGGTGTTAAAATTGTGTCTTTCCAAAGGAGATCTTAGTATTATTTGCAGCCTTGAAATCTATGTGCAACAAACACAATAGGATAAGAGCAAAAGAATCATCAATTTGTTATACAAAATGGTTGAGTGGCACCATCAAGGATAGCTCATCAGGTGATGATGCATTCCTACTACCCCTTTCAAGAATTGCACTGGACAATGAACGATAATTATATTTTTTATTTGATTAAATCAAACTAAATTATCATAATTGCAGTTTGATTATTGTATGACAAGTCAATTGGATCCATATTTTTCATGACTGAAATAGTTGGATGTATTACATTGTCCTTATATTTTCATTTATAGTTCAACAATATGGTTTGAAAATTAAATGATTTGGATCATCAAAATAAAACCAATAGCAAGTCTTACGGGGCCCAATGTAACAACCTTCATACTGTTTACCGATTAATGACTGATTGATTACCGATAACCATCTTATGACTGATAATTGGACTGGTGAAAGTACTGAACTGACTGACCGAAAACTGGAACTGAATTGACTAAGTATGTATGTTAATTTGTATTCTATCTGTTTGATTGATTATTTGATCTGTTCGTGTTTTCTGTTTAAACTGTTAATTGAAGGCCTTATCGACGGCCGAACTGGGAATTGGTTATTGTTTTATGATCATCATAATTAATGTGATTTTATGATATAATTATCTGAAAACTGATTAGGTATGAGTAAATTAGATTAAATCTTGATCAATTGCAAAGTTTACCGTAATTACCAACTTGCCACTAAGTGGGCCACTATCTCACACACCTTTGAGCCTTGTATACACTCATACACTTAAATCAAAAACCATTTCCTCAGCCCTTTTTCCTTACACTAGCCGACAAGAGAGGAGATAGGAGAGAATTGAGCTCAACTTGAGAATTGCTTGCTAATTGAAGTGTGGATTGCTAGATTGAACCCCTAGACTTGCATCCAAGGAACCTAGGTAAGGAATTCAACCCCTCTTTGTTGTGTTTAAGCTTATTCATGCAAGATTCTTGAGCCTCTAGTGATTTAAGTCTAGAATTGGTTCATTGTTGTTGATTTGAAGCTCATTTCATGCATGCATGTTTGTAATATAGATGTTTGAGTTGTTTTCATGGCAAAAGGGTACATGCATGTTCATAATTATGTTTAAGTCCATGATTTCACCATGTTTTGAAAAGAATTGGCTCCTTAGAGCATCAAATTGGAGCTTCAAAATGATTTAAATTCATGCATGATTGCATGTCCTCCATGTTTATGTTATTGGTTTGAAATTGAGTGTGAATTAAACACCCTTGGGCTTTGATTTCTCAAATTGAGCTTTGAACCATGTTATTCTATGTGTTTATAAATGTTTTCCAGAAAATGGGCCCAAGAGGATTGGTTTTGATGCATTTAAACTTGGTTTTGGCTTGGAGGTGCAATCTGGGTTTTCCAGATTTTGCACTTCCGCTCGAGCGGGGAAAGTTGCCGCTCGAGCGTGGAATCCAAGCGTCCAGTATCTCTGCACTGTTTTACAGTCCGCTCGAGCGGAGGATTGGGCGCTCGAGCGGAGTCATGTCTCAAGCTCGAGCGGGCGTCGAGCGGAGATTTCACCCATCCAGTACTTTTACAGTACGCTCGAGCGGGAAAGTTGACGCTCGAGCGTGTACCTTTGTCACATGACCGCTCGAGCAGGGAAACCTGCGCTCGAGCGGGACCCTGTTTTCTGAAAATCTTGAAACAGTCTTCTGATCACATCTTTGCATCCTCATTCCATTCTAGGCATTCTTAGGCCTAGTTTAAGGCATCTTATTGAGGATATAGATGCAGAACACACCAAGGCAAATTAGGGATTAAGTTATGAGATTTCCCAACTGTGTAGCTTAGTGTGTGTGCAACCTGTGAACTGTGTAGGGCTGGCGACTGGGGAGACACGCTCTAGCATACTATAGCCCAAACTCTGTGAGTAACAATTGTGTAAAGATATGTTCAAAAATGATTATTTTCTGAACTGAACTGAACTGTTTACTGAACTGATATTGTTTACTGAATGAATGTATGTCCTATCTTCTGAACTGTATTGTGGCATCCTTAGCAACTACTGTTACTGACTATTACTGTTACAGAGATCTCTGTCGGTTCCCTCGTGGAACCACTACTGTTTACTGACTGATGGCCATCATTACTGCTCGGTCTTTAAGACCTACTGTGTACTGCTATGCTAATGGATGTACCACATATGACTGAATAACCGTTCTGACTGAAAGACTGAAGTATTGTTTAATGAACTGATTTCATTACTGTAAGGACATTTCATTCATAACCCCTTTACGCATTATGTTATTCACTGGGCTTTAGCTCACTGTTTATATATATATGTAGGTGCTCAGCCACCAGATCGAAGCCCTTAGCGGAGCGCGCGCGTTATTAAGACTCCAGTTTTGTCAAGCCAGCCTTTGATAGCCTCACTGCCGGGTTCGAGTTGCCATTGGTTATGGCTTTTGGTCGTGTTTTGTTTTTGTCCCCCGTCATGTCTCCATACTGTAGTGGCATTTACTGTATAGACTGTCAGCCACTAACTGATACTAGTTACCAAGGGCTCATTATGCGGGTCTGCTCCTAGTGCTAACTGTAATGATTGTAAGTTGTGCACGTACTGTTCTGTACGTTTTATGAATGATGAAAAATCTTTTTGGCATAAAGACTGTCACAGCTCAATGGGCATTATTTATTTACGTATTGGCCTTTTACCGCAGCG
>NW_021027391.1:666112-680170 GCF_004153795.1 Camellia sinensis | reverse complement strand
ACTGATTAGGTAATGCTTAAAGTGGATTAAATATTGATTAATCGCTTAGTTTTGACTTATTTACGTTTCGCCACTGTAGAGACCACGCTTCACACCTCTTGATGTTACACGCCACGTATTGATCCACCAAACAAAATTTCTTCTCACAGTTGTGAGCCTCACGACCCAAGTTCAGAGAAGTGAGAGAGATGACGTTGTTCTTGAGAGTTTATCTGGAATTGCTTGGTTTCAGATAATTATACCATAAAATCATATTAAATATGACGATCATAATACACTAACCCATTTCGGATTCGGTCGCCGATAAGGCCTTCAATTAGCAGTTTAAACATATAAGCATGAACAGATAATCATACAGTCAAACAGATAGAATGCAATTTAAACAAATATACTCAATCACTTCAGTTTCAAATTTCAATCAGTCAGTTCAGTATTTCATTCAGTTCGATTATCAGTCATGATCAGTTCAGTTATCAGTCATAATCAGTTCAGTTATCGGTAATCAATGTTTAACGGTAATCAGTGGTGAGGGTTATTACAGTCTCCCCTCCTTATAAAGAGTTTAGTCCTCTAAACTCGAGTTACCTTCATTCTGGAAGAAAACAGGATTCAGTGGAAACAGGTCAGGATATCTTCTAGCCATGTCATCTTCCCTTTCCCAAGTGGCATGCACACCACCATGGTTCTGCCAGTCAACTTTCACTAGCGGGATCTCTTTGTTCCTCAGTTTCTTGATCCGTCTGTTAACAATTTGTATAGGCCGTTCCTCGTAAGTGTAGTCATCACTCAGCACTACACGAGTAGGCTCTATTACATGGAAAGGATCCCGAAGGTAGTCTCTCAACATAGAGATGTGGAAGACGTTATGCATGTGCTCCATTTCAGGAGGAAGCGCAACTTGATACGCCACTGGATTGATTTTCTCAGTGATCTCATATGGTCCGACGTATCTTGGTGCTAACTTGCCTTTGACTCCAAAACGAGTCTGGCCTTTCATCGGTGTCACTTTCACAAAAACGTGATCACCCACTTCATACTCTCGGTCTCGTCTTCTAACATCTGCATAACTCTTTTGTCTGCTCTGCGCAGTTTTCAGTCTCTGTTGTATCAGTTTCACTTTTTCAGTTGTTTCATACACAATCTCGGGCCCAAGCAACGGCCCGTCTCCAACTTCTGTCCAGCAGATCGGAGATCTACATTTTCTGCCATACAATGCCTCAAAATGCGCCATTCCAATACTCGAATGGTAGCTGTTGTTGTAGGCGAATTCAGCTAAGGGCAAGTGACTTTCCCAATTTCCCTGAAAATCAAGGACACACATTCTTAGTAAATCCTCCAGAGTTTGGATGGTCCTTTCTGACTGTCCATCTGTCTGAGGATGATAGGCACTACTCAACCTCAATTCAGTACCCAATGCAGTCTGTAGGCTTTGCCAAAACCTCGATGTAAACTTCGAATCCCTGTCAGAAACAATAGACACAGGCACTCCATGCAGTCTCACAATTTCATCAATATAGATAACAGCCAATCTGTCCGCATTATAGATTGTCTTGACAGGTAAGAAGTGAGCAGATTTAGTCAGTCTATCAACAATAACCCAAATCGAGTCCATACCTTTACTGGAGCGAGGCAATCCCACTATAAAATCCATGGTGATATGCTCCCATTTCCACTCCGGTATCGGTAAAGGCTGCAATAAGCCTGCGGGTCGTTGATGTTCGGCTTTAACTTGCTGGCAATGAAGACATTTGGATACAAAATCAGCAATTTCTTTCTTCATTCCCGGCCACCAGAAATTCAATTTCAGGTCTTGGTACATTTTCGGATTCCCCGGATGGATAGAAAATCTTGAGTTGTGGCCCTCTTGCAGAATTCTTCTTTTCAGTTCGGTATCGTTCGGTACACACAGTCTTTCTTGAAACTTCAGTACATTACACTCAAATTTGAATCCCGGTCTCGGTTTGGATTCTCTTTCTTCGATGATCTTTTTCAAGAAGTCATCCAGTTGTTGTTTCTCTTTAACCTCTTCAATCAATGCCGGTTGGGCAGAAATAGCAGCTAAGGTTCCACCTTGTTCTCGTAAAACAATTTCAATTTCAGATTTTTCAAGGTCAAAAAGCAACTCTTTCTGTCCGGTAAGCAAACATGCTAAGTTTCCAGTCGATTTCCGGCTCAATGCATCGGCAATGGTATTGGCTTTTCCCGGGTGATACAAGATCTGCAGGTCATAGTCCCTTATCAGTTCTAGCCATCTCCGCTGTCTCATGTTCAGTTCTTTCTGTGTGAAGAAATATTTCAAACTCTTGTGGTCGGTATATACTTCACATGTTACCCCATACAGGTAGTGACGCCAGATTTTCAGTGCAAATACTACTGCAGCAAGTTCCAGGTCATGGGTCGGGTAGTTCTTTTCATGCGGTCTTAGTTGTCGGGAAGCATAAGCAATAACTCTCCCATTCTACATTAAAACACACCCCAAACCCTTGTGAGAAGCATCACTAAATACAGTGTAACCATCCGTACCTGAAGGTAAAGTCAAAACCGGTGCAATCACAAGTCGAGTTTTCAACTCTTGGAATGCTGATTCCCTTTGGTCAGTCCAGTCAAATGATCACTAGTCGAGTTTTCAACTCCTGGAAGGCAAATTCTCTTTGATCAGTCCAGTCAAATGATACCCCTTTCTGAGTTAGTTGAGTCAACGGTAAGGCAATTTTGGAGAAATCTCTGACAAATCTTCTGTAATATCCAGCCAATCCCAAAAAGCTTCGGACTTCAGTCACATTTGTTGGTCTAGGCCAGTTCACTACAGCTTCAATTTTCTGCGGATCAACAGAAATGTCATCTTTGCTAACAACATGCCCCAAAAACATAACATGGTCAAGCCAAAATTCACATTTAGACAGTTTAGCATACAGTCTCTGTTCCCTTAAGGTTTGTAGGGCAAGTCTCAGATGATGTTCATGTTTTTCTATACTTTTGGAATAAATCAGTATGTCATCAATAAACACTACAATGAAGTCATCAAGGTATGGTTTAAAAATTCTGTTCATGAGGTCCATAAAAGCAGCAGGGGCGTTCGTGACTCCGAACGGCATAACTAAAAATTCATAATGGCCATACCTCGTTCTAAAAGCAGTTTTATCAATATCTTTCGGTTTAACCTTCAGTTGATGATACCCTGATCTGAGATCAATCTTGGAAAACACTTGAGCACCCTGTAACTGATCAAATAAGTCATCAATGCGCGGTAATGGGTATTTATTTTTCACAGTTACCTTGTTCAGTTCACGGTAGTCTATACACAGTCTCAGCGAGCCATCTTTCTTCTTTACAAACAAAACAGGAGCGCCCCACGGCGAAGTGCTAGGCCTGATAAACTTCTTATCCAGCAGTTCCTGCAGTTGTACTTTCAATTCTTTCAGTTCAGTTGGGGCCATTCTGTAAGGAGCTTTCGAAACTGGCTGTACATGTACATAATGATAACTTATGTTAAATTGTTTATTATATAATTACAATAATATTATAAACTTAGAAAAATATATCTATGAATCACAATCTTTCTAGTTATGATTCATATGCTACTAATTTTAAATCTACACTCGATGGATTCATTTTGTGCCGGTGACCACATACCACTGCCGGTGGTAATTCTACTCAGCCGGTGGTGATTCCCAGTATCCAGAGAGGCATCCTTGAGACTTTGGCAGTCTTCAGAGAGGCAGAGCAGGGAAAACAAAGGCAGACTATGCATGGTCGTGCATTTCCGAGCAAGACCCGAGCATGCGCTGCATCTGGCTGTCCTCTCAAGGCGGTTTACTGTTTTTCCTAGCTTAATTAGTTTGTTAACCATTTAGGCAATTTGTAATATTTAATTAGCTTGCGTAGTTAATTAATTTGTATTATTTATTTGGTCCCTCCGAGCGAGGGCAAATCTGTAATAAGTGTGTGTGGGTGTGTGTATGTCTTCCAATCCCCACTTCTTTCTTCCCTTTTACTTACCTGCTTTGATGGTTAGTATTAGGGCACGTTTAATTTAGCATACCTTATGCTATGCATGCGTGCATTCATTTGTATTACATGCATTAGGCTCGGAACATCACGCTAACTGCATTTGTACTTCGAATTCTAACTGAATATGTGATAGTTGCGCATTCTCACATGCCATGTTTAGGATAGCCGAGCCTATTCTAGGAACATTTTGTATGCGACGCATTAGACACTTAACATGGACTTGGATCATGCATGTTTGCTAACGAGTTCCTTGTTTTGGCACGGAGTACGATGTAAGTATTTACGCTTTAACATCTCGCATGCGTGTGAATGTTACCATGACAGTATGCCTGCCATGCGGCTAAGTGCTTATGTGTTAAACTGCTTTGAATGCCTGTGGGTGAAGGTTGGATTGTTTGAGTTGAAAAAACTCGTTGAAATCCATGCGTTAAAACTATATTTGTTAAGCCCACTAGATAGTGGCAAAACCGTCTTTTCTAAAAAGCCTACTTGAGGGTGGCAAAATCTGTATTTTAGCCTACTCGCGAGTAGCAAACCATTTTCAAAACAAACATGAAATGTTTTGTTCCAATTTGGGTGATTTGGTCTATACTTGTTTGCTGTGCGCATAACATAGTAATTCTAGGCTAATAAATGGAATAAGAACACGTAAAGTTTTCAAAAACGGATATCACGGTTAGTAGAGGCCGGTCTTCGGACCGGGCGAAAGGGGGTGCTCATAGCTGACCTTCCCCGATCGTACCCAAGCTCCCGTGCCGAGACAACTCTGGTGATGACGGACGTGTGGCCTTCGGCACCGAGTCAGGGTTTCCTAAATTTCTCATTTTAAAAAATATTTAGGTGGCGACTCTGTATCTAGCAAAGCAGTCCATGTTTGGCACTACTTTTTCAAAAATCTGTTTCTCAAAACGATTTGCCAGATTTGGACTCTTTGGTTCATATTAAGAACCGTGACACTAATCGAGAGTCCGAACTGTAGCGGTGTCCCTCGCGGACGTGTTACAGTTTTTCACCAAATAAGATCATACCAGTTGCAGCAACCCCACTTTGATAGGATAGAAAGTGGAATAAAGAAAGAACATAGGTTCATTGAACATTGCTGGGTCAAATTTAATAAACTTGTTACTCTTTCTATTCCTTATTTTCATGAGATTGAATTTGTAGCCAAGAAGGCTTTCTAATGTAATTGCTCACATATCATTAAAATTAGGGCTTTTCCCTCCCTATTTGGCATGATCTGGTTTTATGCTCCAATTGTGTGCTTGGTTGTATGGTTGATGCGCCCTTGCTTCTTACTATGTTCACAAAAAACTTCGAATCAACCAATCTTGCTCTGAAGCTTAACTTAAGTATTCTCAAAGTGTGGAATTTTCTCTCAAGGAAGACAATTTTTGTCCTAAGCTTCACATTCCAATTACATAGTAAACATAATCTATATAACTAATAGCTTTGAATTAACCATTTTTGCTTCGAAAAACAGTCTATGTGCTTCAAAGTATGGAAACTTCCCTTAGGAATTATACTACTTACTCTTAAAGAGTGAGTCCTTTTGGGTTTTTTCACTGCTTGGCCAAACACTGGTTTTGCAACTTCGAAGTCTAAAACAAACAAATTCTAGCTACAGAGTACTTCAAAGTTTAACTCAAAGGATTTTATTTTTTACAAGAAACCTAAAAACAAGTCTCCAATCCCTTTGAAGCAGACAAAACCTAAGCATTCTTGTATTCTTAGGCATAAAATGTGCTTCGAAGCCAACTCCCTGCTTTCGAAGCCCTTCTGGATGTTGGACATCTGGCTTTAGAGCCAAATCTTGACTTCAAAGCCAAATATTTGTTTTCGAAGCCAATCTGATTGTTTGAGATACGTTTCCCGCCCAAACAATCGCCCTTGAGAGAAACTTTTCATTTGTACTTTCCGGAATCCTACAAATTTTAAGACAAAGTCTTAAACTCAAACGGGTTCCAAAATCAGTCAAACAATCTATTTCGGGTCTTTTTACCCATTTAGACAGATTGGACATCTGTCGGATAGAAAGGTTTTAAAACCTTTTCCCTTCGCGCTTTTAACTTACTAACTCGCCCAAAACACAAACCCTTCATTTCTATCTCTCTCTCATTTTCTTTACTCTTTTCTCAGCTTCGTCCTCCGAAAACTCTTACTAATGGCTTCTTCCTTCTTAAAAGTACTAGTTGTGGAGCACGTGAGTCCATCCATGGCTTTAAAGAGGTGTATTGACGAAGAGATATCCAAGCTCAGAGCTGGTGAACTGAGTACCATAGATGGTTGCCTCTTTATTCCTCGCGATAATGAACAACAGGAATACGGCTTGGGACCTATCTTTAGAGAAGCCCCAGCTTAATTTCCGGCTTTGTATCCTTGTCTAGAGGATCACTGTCTCCTCTACGAATGGGATTTTGATTAGGGAAGCTGGAGGATAAACTGCCCCCACCACTGCTAGCCCACATTAAGGGTTGAATAGGAGGAGTGGTATGATAGGGTTGTGCCTGCCAGAGAATGAGATCTGCAAGAGCTCTGTATCCTTGATGCCCTTCACCTTTCCAGGTTCGTTATCCCTGAGGATCCTTTCTTGATTCCTGCATGTCACGACCCAAACCCGGCCCTATGGGTTTAGCACCGTAACCGGCCAGTAATCCGAGATTACCGAAGGCCTGCAGAACAGTAATACAGTAAAACAGAGTACAGGGCCTGGCGGAAGCCAAAACAGTAAATAAACAATGCCCAATGAGCTGTGACAGTCTGTATGTAAAAAGATTTTTCATACATTAATACGTAAACAGTACAGAACAGTGTACACAACATTACAATCATTCAGACTAGGGACTCAATCCCTACATAACAGTACAGTAACATTCAGTCTATACAGAACAGTAAAACAGTACAGAAGGGGGGATTCTAAAACACCCCTAAGCCTGAACACGATAGGCTCGGAACCTCGCAGTGAGGCGCAAAGGCTGGCTTGACAAAACTGGAGTAGCCTGGACGCTCCTAGCCGCGGTCTGGTGCCTGAACACCTACATATATATATGAGCAGTGAGCTAAAGCCCAGTGAATAACATAATGCGTAAAGAGGTTGAGAATGAATGTCCTTACAGTAATGAAAACAGTTCATTTAATCAGTATTTCAGTCGTTCAGTCAGTACAGTCATATGTGGTACATCCGTTAGCATAACAGTACAGTAAACAGTACTGGAACACATATTCGGTTTCGAAATTTCAACATTCCATTCTCGATACTGAACTCTGCTTTTGGGCTGACTTCAAATTCATCAATTACCTTTCTGAGGAACTCATTACAGTTCAGAATATAGGACATACATTCATTCAGTAAACAGTATCAGTTCAGTAAACAGTTCAGTTCAGTATTCAGAAGATATTCATTTTGAACATATCTTTACACAATTGTTACTCACAGAGTTTGGGCTACAGTAGGCTAGAGCGTGTCTCTCCAGTTGCCAACCCTACACAGTTCACAGGTTGAACACACACTAAGCTACACAGTTGGGAAAAATAACATGACTTAATCCCTAATTTGCCTTGGTGTGTTCTACATCTATATCCTCAATAAGATGCCTTAAACTAGGCCTAAGAATGCCTAGAATGGGATGAGGATGCAAAGATGCACATTTAAAAGCATTTTCAGAAAAACAGAGTCCCGCTCGAGCGCAGGTTTCCCCGCTCGAGCGGTCATGCAACAAAGGTACACGCTCGAGCGTAAACTTTCCCGCTCGAGCGTACTGTAAAAGTACTGGATGGGTGAAATCTCCGCTCGACGCCCGCTCGAGCTTGAGACATGACTCCGCTCGAGCGCCCAATCCTCAGCTCGAGCGGACTGTAAAACAGTGCAGAGAGATGCTGGATGCTCGGATTCCACGCTCGAGCGCCAAGTTCCCCGCTCGAGCGGGAGTGCGAAATCTGGGAATTCCAGATTGCACCTCCAAGCTCAAACTCAAGCTAAAATGCATCAAAACCGATCCTCTTGGGCTCATTTTCTGGAAAACATTTATAAACACATAGCACAACATGTTTTAAAGCTCAATTTGAGAAATCAAAGCCCAAGGGTGTTTAATTCAAACTCAATTTCAAACCATTTTCAAGAACATGAAGAACATGCAAACATGCATGAATTCAAATCAATTCAAAGCTCCAATTTGATGCTCTAAGGAGCCAATTCTTTGCAAAACAAGTTGAAAACATGGACTATTACAAAATTATGAACATGCATGCTCCATTTTGCCATGAACTCAACTCCAAACTCATTAGTTCCAACATGCATGCATGAATTAAACTCTATATCAACATGTATGCACCAAAACATGGCTTAGCTCTACAATTGAAGCATGAATTGTGCAAGAATGAATTCTAAGACAACAACAAGAAGATGGATGTCCTACCTTAGTCATGTGTTCAAGGTCTAGGAGCTCAAAGTAGCAATCAACACTTCAATTAGCAAGCAATTCAAGATGAAACTCTCAAGAACAACTCACTCTCTCTCACTCTCTAACTTGGGTCGGTTGAGGCTCAAAATGTGAGAAGAAATGTTTGGTTTGATCAATACGTGGAGTGTAAACTCAAGAGGTGTGAAGCGGTGGTCTCTAAGTGGCGAAACGGTAAATAAGTCAAACTATGCGATTAATCAATATTTAATCCAATTTAATCATACCTAATCAGTTTTCAGACAAATATACCATGAAATCACATTAATTATGACGATCATAATACACCAATCGGTTTCTAATTCGGCCGCCGATAAGGCCTTCAATTAGCAGTTTAAACACATAAACATGAACAGATAATCATACAGTCAAACAGATAGAATGCAATTAACTAACATATACTCAGTCAATTCGGTTTCCAATTTCAGTCAGTCAGTTCAGTACTTTGAATCAGTTCAATTATCAGTCATAATCAGTTCAGTTTTCAGTCATCAATGTTTAACGGTAATCAGTGGTGAGGGTCATTACACTGCAGCCCTTTGTTTCTGGAATTCGACTTTTATTTTTTTCCAGTTTCGGTGTAGCATGATGGCCTCCACCGTTCTTGATATTTGTCATCTCTTAGGGCTCTCACCACTTGGTGCTCCATTTATGCCTGGTTACCCAGACCTTTTGGTCAACTTCACCATTCCACCTTTGAGCTCTTCCTTCAATGATTTTGTAAATTTTGAGAACAAGAAGGTAGGTCATGTAGGTGACCGAGAGTTGTTTTCCTTTATTCTGTATTGGTTATGCAAATTTCTCTTTTGTACTTCATCTCAGCGGATTATGCCTAAGTTTGCCCCACTTGCCAAGGTTCTTGCCTCGAAGAAGAGGATAGCATTGGCTGCTTATGTTTTAGGCCATGTTTATAAGGCATGTTCCCAATTTTGCGAGAAACCTCTGGATTTCAACCAAGGAGGCCTCTTCTGGGTATTAGAACTCTGGCTCTTCGTATATTTCACTGGTCTACATTCCAAGTGCTTGAGATTTTTGGTGCAAGAGCCAACTACTTACGGAGAGAAATTTGCTAGGATTTCCTTATACCCCTTCAGCTTTGCCTATTATTTAACTTTCTTTCATCAACTCCCAATTTCTCCACTTCCTTCCTTCTTTACCCCTTCGAAACCAATACAGGACCAGCCTGGCTCAGGACATTTTTGTCTAATAGGGAATGCTCCAATTCACTACACAAGGATATGTGGGCCTCTATCTTGTTGCCAAGGGAGCTCTTTATTGGTACTTTGAATCTTCGAGCTTACAAATGTATATCTGAAGTTTATTATCCTTCCCAATTTTCCAGGCAATTTAGGCTTACTCAAGGAATTCCTGTCCCTCTCTGTAGCCTCTCTAATACCAATCTCACAGTCAGAGACCTGAAGGTACCAAAAACAAATTGGAGGAAGCAACATTTAAATTGCTACAAGAGTTGAATGAGTTTCAATTCACCCTCTTTATCCCACATGGCACAGCTTTGAAAAGATTTCAAAGTTGGTGGACAGCAAATATGGAGGTGCTCCTGGCAATACCTCCCAAAGATCTACTAGTGGGAGTAATGTGCCCTCTCAAGCCAAACCCAAAAAGATTGGGACCACTATTACAGTCTCTACTACCCTTTCTATCGCAGCTCTTACTCCTGCTGTCACAGAGACTACTCCAGCTGCCTCTCCTCCTTTTCCTCCTCCTAGAGTCACCAAGGCTGCTTCAAAGAGAGGCATGCATTTCCTTTTTTCCCTTCTCTTTTCTTTATGATGCTTATAACGCCTTGCTCATCTACTTATGGCTTTTGTTGTTTTGTTTTGTTTTTTTTTTTTTCTTTTTTTTTAATGTAGGAGCTTCACAAGTAGACTCTCCCCAAAGGGCTCAAGCCCTAAATATTCTTAAGGACAAGCAACAATAGCAAAAGAAAAGAAAACTTGTGCTTGGTCCTGAAGAGGATGAAGTACCTGAAGAAACACCACTTAAAAGAAAGAAGAAAATAATAGTCTCCCCTTCTAATTTCAATGATGACCCTACTCATCAGGCTGCCACCAAGGCAGTAGAGAGAGAGCAATCCAAGGAATTAGTGGTTTTCTAGGCGTATGAGAAAATGAGGTAACAACATATATTAAGGACTAAAGCTGCTGCTGCTGATACACTCCAAAGGGACATTGCAAGGAAGCAACAAACTGCTGAACAATATGCTCTTCGTAGCTCTCCAACCATTTCCACCACTTTTGAGGCTAGCAATTTCCTTTAGCTTCTCTAGTAATTTCTTTTCCAAGTTTTTAGCAATAAAACTTATCATTGCTTCTCATTTCTTGTCTTGCAGCAAAAGTTACCCCACCTTTTTCTTCGACAGTGACTTCTTCAGTCTTATCTGAAGTTGAAAGACCATTAGAGACAGCCTCGAAAAGGAGGAAGAAAATTAACACCAAAGTACCCTTAAGTGTAGAGCCCATCCAAACAATACTTCCACTTCCTAGCTCTACACTTTCCATACCTTTTTTTAAGGCAAAGCATCCCTATCTCTTTGTCCCTGGGCTTAACTCTATATCTTCCTTATCTAACCTTTACCTCAGCCCAATTTACTCTCCCTACAATCCTAGCTCCTTCTTCATCACCTGAGAAGGCTCCAATTGTCACCTCATTAGTGATAGCTGATGCTTCTAGAGAAGATACTGGTAGCTTACCAACTTCTTTTTCGCCACCACCATCTAGCTCCAGTCCCTCTTCCCTTGATTTTCTGGTGGCCAGGACTATGGACACTACCAAGGACACTTCAATCTCTTCTCCTATTCTTATGCAACCATCTCCTCCAGACCTCTTTGCACCTTTAATGTCAGTGGAAGAGATCGATATTTTTGAAGCTTGGCTGGCAAGCCTTTTTGACACACCTTCAACCACTTCAGCAGCTAGCAATGAAACTGAACCATTGGCCTTTGCTAACTCTCTCTTGGAAATTTTTGAGAGCTCATCAACCGTCAGTGGAATTTCTTTGCCTCAATTGGACTTAGGTACTTGTTTGGAATTGCTAACATCATTTTTGAGGATCCCATTTGAAGCCTTACAAAGACCCATACTTAAGAATGGTTTCCTCCAATGCTGCAAAGTCATTGAGCAATCCAACATGGCCATTTCAAGCCACTTATCTCAGGCAGCAGCTACCATAGATTTCTATATCAACATTTGCCACATTGCTAAAGCTGTAGAAGAGAAGCTATTGAAAGAAAATGAATTTGTTTCCCATATACATACTGAGGTATTTGAATTGAAGGGACAACATTCTTCTATTTCTCAGTTTCGCATCCAACTCTTGGAGAAAAAGGCCCAATTAGAAGATGAGTTAGCAGTGGTTAACTTAGCCTTGGATCGAACTGCTACAAAGCTACAGATCACCAATCAAGGGCTAGCTAACCGTAGGTAAGACATGGCCATAGCCATTCAGTTGTTCCCATCCCTTAGGGATAGAGAATCAATTATACAGGAACAACTGAAGCATTGTATTGATTTTTGGACCAATCTATGGTTGCATGTACTTAATTTGTTACGAAATGGAATCCTTATTTATTATTTGAGTGTTTTCATGCTTCTCTTGTTTAGCATTTTCTACACTCCTTGTGTTTCCCACACAGTTGGATAATAAGGTTTCAAATACTTGCCATTAATTTTCCTAGGATGTACATATCCATTTGGATTTCTCAAATGGTATGCTCTCCCAGGCAAGACTCTATGAATTTGATATGGTCCTTCCCAATTAGGTGACTATGTGCCAAACTTATGGCTTTTAATTCATATTGGAAGTATTGTCTTCCATACCAAATCACCTTCATCAAAGCTAATGTGCCTGACTTTCTTATTATAGTTTTTGGCTGCCTTCTTCTTTTGGAAAATAATACTATTCAATGCCAAAATTCTAGCTTCATCCATATTTTCTAATTCCAAGAACATTCTTTGATGGTTTTGCTTAGAAGCTAACTAGTGCTGGCATTTCACCCTCAATGACCTAATATTAATCTCCACAGGTAACATTGCATCATGCCCATATACTAAGGCATAAAGAGTAACTCCTGTACTTGATCTTAGAGAAGTCCTATAAGCCCACAATACATCCAACAACAAGTTATGCCAATCCCTAGGATTGTTTTCCACAACTCTCTGTATTCCTTTTTCCATGGACTTGTTGGATGATTCTGCCTGACCATTTGCTTGTGCATAATAAGGGGTGGAATTAACAAGGTCAATTCTAAACTCTGCTATGAAAGATTTTACCATCTTTCCATCAAATACAGTCCCATTTTCTATAATTATGGTCTGTGGAATGCTAAACTTGTGAATCAGATCTTTAATAAATCCAACAACTTCAGTTTGATCTACAGCTTTATGTGGTTTAGCTTCGACCCACTTAGTGAAGTAATCTGTGACCACTAGGATAAAACAATGATGCTTCGAAGAGGGTGGATGTATTTTCCCTATCATATCCATGGCCCAACCTCTAAATGGCCAAGGCGTCACAATTGCATGTAGATCAGTTATTGGTACATGTTTTATTATGCCGTGCTTTTGGCATGCCTGGCAACCTCTAGCATACTCTGTACAATCTTTAAGGATGGTTGGCCAATAGTAGGAATGCCTTTGAAGCAACCACCTCATCTTTACACCAGGCTGATAGGCACCACAAATATAGCGATCCCGGGTTTACCCTTGTTGTACAGTGATCCGGACATGTGTCCGTGGATGTTGGTAGTTGATCATTATCTTGTTTACATCCTTTCTTACGTTGTATTTGAGTTATAGGATGTGTTGGGCAGGTTTGTTATAGGTTGGTTGAGTTTAGAAAACGAAACTAGTTGCCCAGATTTTGGCCTGTCCGCTCGAGCGGGGAGTTTGACGCTCGAGTGGGGATCCTGTTGTTGACTATCCGCTCGAGCGGGGGTTTTGGCGCTCGAGCGGGGAATACACCCATCCAATATTTCCTGTGCAATGTTCGACGCTCGAGCGGGGGATTGGACGCTCGAGCGAGAGGTTGTGAGTGACGCTCGAGCGGGGCTTCGAGCGCTCGAGCGGGGACCTGTTGTGTCGAGATGCTGGGAGAGTGCATCCGGAGCTCGAGCGGGAGTTTGGCCGCTCGAGCGGGAGTCTGTGAGTGCCGCTCGAGCGGTGGTTTGGACGCTCGAGCGGGGCGACTGGGTTTAAGTTCCGAGTTTTGACTTTTCAAATCACTTTTTCACTTTCTCTTCTCTCTCCTACTTTTCCAAAAACACCATTGTTGAGCCTCTCACTCTAGAACTCTACCTTCTCTCTAGGTTTTGATCTAGTATGAGTGATTTGCTCATCTTTGGCCTTTACAAAAAAGTTGTTGATCGTCGAGGGATTAGATTTTTCAAGGGCAAAATCGTCAATTTTATAAAATTTAACTAATTTGACAAAAATAAATGTCAAATAAATATTTTTAAATTTTTAAAAATTGTTTCTACCCACTAAAAATAAATTATGTAAAATTGATAAATCTTTTAGACATTTATTTATTTATTTTACCAAATTAATTTTTATTATGTGTTTGGATGATGATCAT
>NW_021027391.1:638039-658691 GCF_004153795.1 Camellia sinensis | reverse complement strand
CACCATTGTTGAGCTAGTTCATTTAGAACTCTGCCTTCTCTCTAGGTTTTGATCTAGTAGGAGTGATTTGCTCATCTTTGGCCTTTACAAAAAAGTTGTTGATCGTCGAGGGGTCTATTTTCATCCGAACATTTTGAGTTTTGGAGCACGTTGAGTTTTATCATCTTCTCCTTTGGGGCTCTGGATTTGAGGTAGGTATATCCTACTCCTCTCTATGGATTTTGTCTTTAAATTTTAGTATTTTGAGATGTTGGGGTTGGTTTGGTAATTTTGTGAAAGTTTGGGGCTTTTATGTAATTTTACAAAAGTTGGGGTTTTATTCGTAATAAACCTAGATGCATGTTTGGCATAGAGAAATGGAATAAATGTTGAATCATTGATGAAAATGGGACCTTCAGGGTTGAAATGTTAATTATGAAAAATGCCCTAATTACATTGTTTGATTAATTGGGATAATTAATCGTGAGAAATCAGGAAATGAAATGGAAATGTTGAGATTGGGAATGTATGGGAAAAAGGGTGTAGTTGAATTATTTATCACTCACCGAATTGAAATGTTGATTGAATATCCATTTGTGCATTTATTTTTTTCTGTTTAGAAATAACTGCTTTGGGCTATCGGTGGAGGATAGTCGTGATTGTTGTAGACAATGCATGATGATTAGGCAAACGAAATCTAATCAATGGAATGTGTTATGGAATTTGACGGTTGATAGAATACATTAACTGTATGTATTGAATGATGGTATATAGAACCAATGTGTTTGTATACGTTATGTGTAGAGGAGGAGATGGGGGATGTACTCCGCGATTTAGGGGAATATGGGGGATGTACCTCTAAACCGGATAGTGTTGGGAGGAGATGGGGGATGAACTCCGTAGATACAACTCATATGCTTATCTAGAGAAATGAAGATAGAGCTCATATGCTTATCTTTGAGAAGTGTAGATATAGCTCATATGCTTATCTAGAGAAGTGAAGATAGGGCTAATATGCTTATCTTTGTGAAATGTGGATGTAGCTTATATGCTTATCTGTGAATGTGGGATATAGTTCCTATACATATATGTTGTGATGGTGATAGAGCTAATATGCTTATCTATTGAAAAAGAGAAAATGAAAAGTAACTTGGACTCATAAGTCGTTTAACTGAAGTGTGGTTTGTGTGGATGTATCAGTATTGGCCATCTATCAATTGCTAATCTTTTAGTCATTGTTCATGGTTGGTTTAATGTATTTCTACTGGGCTGTGGCTCACCCTATATGGGAATATCATTTTCAAGTGCAGGTAGCATGCCACCTCCAAGGACATAGCTTGGGAGGCTAGATGTGAGCAGATTTTTGCTGTTTAGTTTCTTTTGATGTATTACATGTATATTCAAGCCAAGGGCTTAATGTGTAGATGAGTTAGCACTCTTTTGTTGAAACCAAGTGTTAACTTGGAAAGCTGTAAGCCCGTAGGGCACTTTGCTTTTGTTGTTAACATGTAATACTTTTGTAATGAAACTCTGATTAATAGAAGAATGTGGATATTTTGTATGTCAATGAATGTCTTAATTGATGGTTTAATGTTATTATTTTGAGGGCGTTACAACAAATGCCTTCATGGACTTCAGCATGGTTGTCAATGCTTCCTTCGGCCATAGACATTCTAATAACAATCCATTTGCTCCCCTTTTGTAAAGAGTATTACCATACACTATGTGTTGCATAAACTGTAATTTAATTTTTCTGCTAGACTTCGAAGATGGGCTAGTTAAGTATTGCATGATTGGATGCCTCCAATCTTGATTATGTAAGTCATTATGGTTGACTTCCAACCCATTTAGCTAAAGGTGGTATTAATTTTTGATATGTTTCTTGACTTATGTTCAATTGAGTGTCATCCCTCCATCTGAAATTCAAAGTCTTCTAAACTACATCATTGGTTTTGTTATTCATGAACCTTGGGATATAAGTCACATTTGCTATCTGAAACTAAGAAAGCAAATGTAATGCAATAACATAATATGGTAACATGTTTGCACTTTGACATTTGAAAATTCGTTTCACTTGGTTGACTACCAATTGAGAATTTTCAAATATATCAACTGCATGAGTTTGTAATCCAATAAGCATTTCTAGCCCCATTATTAAAGCTTCATGTTCAGCTTGATTATTGGAATAAGTAAATTCATCAACCCTGAAACCGTGTGTGGTTTTTACCCCCTGTGGTGACTTAATTACAACACCAATTTCAATCAAACCAATGGCCTTTGATCCATCGAACCACATCTGCCATGGCTCAACATGGACCATACCAAGATCCATTATTTCCTAGCTTTCTATTCGACATGGATGATCTACCAAGAAATTAGTCCAAACTTGTTCTTTTATTGCCTTTTGGAGGGCATATTCTAGATGAAATTCTGACAAAGCTAATATCCATTTGCCAATTCTTCCTCTCAACACTGGTCTAGACAACATATACTTAACCAAGTTTGTGGTTGCAATTACCAAGACAACAGTTGGCAAAAAATAATATCTCAATTTCATTGCTGCAAAGTACAATGGAAGGCACATCTTTTTTATAGTTGAGTATTTATATTCAGAAGAATTTAAAAACCTAGGTAATAAACTGCTTGCTACTTGCCTTCTTCATTATCCTGGACTAGGAAAACTCCCAATGAATCTTCTGCTGCAGCAATGTATAACTTTAAAGGCTTGTCACTCTTTGGTGGCATCAGCACTAGAGGCTTAGCCAGGAAAGTAGTTTGATGCTCTACTATCCACACAAACTCCTCTTCATCTTTCAACTTTAACAAAGAAGAAAATACTTTAGTTTTCCCTGCAGTGTTAGAAATAAATTTTCAAAGAAAATTAACCTGAGCAAGGAACTTTTGTACTTCTTACTTGATGGGGGCTTGGCCTCAATGATGGCTTTGGCTTTATTCTGATCAATCTATATTCCCTTGTTATGCACTATATACCCCAAGAAGTTTTCAGCTGATACACCAAAAGCACATTTGAGAGGATTAAGCTTTAACTTGAACTTTCTCATTCTTTCGAAAGCTGCTACCAAGTGCTTCTCCATGGACCGGGACTTTACAACAATATCATCAATGTAACACTCTAGGTATCCACCAATAAGATCATGCAAGATAGTATTCATTGCCCTTTGATATGTTGCCCTAGCATTCTTGAGACCAAATGGCTTTTTTACCCACTCAAAGGTGCCAATATTCCCAGGACACCTAAATGTTGTCTTGTGGATGTCCTCCTCTATAATGCAGATCTGATTGTAACCAGAATGCCCATCCATCATAGACAAAACCCCGTGTCCTGCTAAACTGTCCACTAATAGATCTATTATAGGTACGGGTTATTCATCTTTTGGAGCTGCCAAATTCAGATTTCTAAAATCGATGCATACCCTTATCTTGCCATTCGTTTTAACTATAGGCACAATGTTTGACAACCATTCAACATACCTAGCTATTCTAATGAAGCCTGTTTTAAGGAGTCTAAGAATTTCCTCCTTCACTTTCTTAACCACTTTAGGGCTTATCCATCTTGGTTTTTGTTTGTGTGGTTTGAAGTTAGGCTTTACAGGGAGCCTATGTTCCACTAATGAGCTATCCAATCCTGGCAGTTCATTATAAGACCACACAAAATAATCCTTATATTTCTTTAGGACTACTAATAACTGGTTCCTATCAAGAGAACTTAACCAAGCACTAATATAAGTGGGTTGCCGTGCAGAACCTTCCCCTAAATTGACTTCTTCCAAGAGGCCTTGTACTTGAGCACTTACTAATGCTTCTCTTTTAACTTCTTCCGCCTTCGAAGAAACTTCTTTGTTTTGTTCTGCTCCTACTTTCTCTGGTTCAACATCTTTGTCTTCTTCCTCATAGACAAAATCTGTCCATAAGGATTTTTCTTCTTGTATTTCCCAGACTTTTGTTTCGATGTCCAATGTACAGTACTTATCAAAGGTCAAAGGCCTGACCTATTGTTGCTCCTGCTTACAGCTAACTACCATGGCTTTCCTATCTTATTCTTGAATCTTTTAGACTATTGATTTTATGTTCAATACTGAAAACTTAACTAAAGCCAAGGGTCTGGCTTCTTGGGTCTTATCTTTTTGCCTACAACCAGGCATCATTGTCATCATTGATGACGAATTCTTCATCAGCACACTCCTGTACTAAGTGCTTCAGGTGTGCTACTTCCCCATCAGTCGTCACTTCAGCTAATCTATCAGGTTTTCTCAATATACTGAGTGGTGTCGCTCCTTCATTATACAATTTGGCCTCTGCAAAGTTAGTACAAGCGATAAAGGGTTGAGGATCTGCATTGATCTCCTCTGTCTCTCCATTGCATAGGGCGATCAATATCTTTTGATGTAGAGAAGAATGCACATATTTGTTGATGTGGATCCAATCCCTGCCAAGTAAAGCATTATACTTGGTGTTACTATCTATAACAAAGAATGCCGTCATGCAATCTCTGGTTCCCATATTCAAGTTGATGGGCAGGATGCCTTGAGCTATCTGCTTATCCCTAGTGAAGCCAGCAATGGTTATGCTGGTTGGGATTAATCTAGGGTTTCTTTTCCCCAATTTTTTCAAAGAGGACTTTGGAAGCAGGTTCACTGCTGCCCCATTATCCACTAACACCCCATTTAATTGCATCCCATCGAAGTAAGCCTTGATATACAAGGGCTTAATGTGTTGCTGTAGACACCCCATTTTTGACCAACCTTAAGACTCAAACGTCATCGTTGAGCGCTCGATGATTGTGCATGTTTGTGTTCGTTTTGAGTTTTCGGAGCCATCGGCTAGGCGCCTTGTCTTGGGGCCTCTTAACTTTCTTCTCCTGGCCTGGTTTTTGAACCATGCCTTGTTGCCTTTGCCTAAAGGGAAACAGAGCCCTGTAGGCCACTTTTTGTGGCCGTAGACTACCTTTCCCTCTCGTAGGCCACCTTTTTGTACCTGTAGACTAGTTTTCAGGGCTTCCGGCTGAGTGCCTCGCCTCGCAGACTCTTGTCTTGCTTCCCTTTTTGTTTGTTTTTGAACCAAACCTTGTTATCCTTTGCCTGGAGAGTGGAACAGGGGTGTAGACCAGTTTCTCTCACTGTCGACCACTTTTAGTGGTCGGCCAGCTAGGGTTAGTGGTTTGTGGACCACCTAAGGTGGTCGACAGCCTACCACCACCTTCTACTCTTTGTGCAGACCCTCTCTCCTCATTTGCTGACCACTTTGCTTCTCTGTAGACCGCTTTTTATGGTCGGCCGACCAGTTGAGGTGGTCGGCCAACCACTTCAACTAGTCGGCAGCCATTCTGCATTTTCTGCAGATATTTTTCTTACCAGTTGTGCCAGCTGTTGGGCATAGAAGGCATCCTCCATACACGTGTATGGAGGGATTGCACCAAGCTTCTAGCTTGCTCAACAAGCTTGAAGCTTGGAATTCTATAAGAGGGAGGCTCTCTCTCCATTTCCAGGGTTCAGAAAATTTTCATAGAGATATACATATCCCTCTCTCTCTCTATATATTTCTCTCTCTCTCTATATATTTGTCTTGTTTGTGCTCAAAAGTGCCATTTCTTCACACTTTTGCACACAAACACCTAGTGAAACACCTTCACTACTGAGCTGAGGTTCTTGGAGGATGCATTTGACTGGTTTTAGCTTGGTTTTTGCCTCTGAAGTTGCCGTTCTAAAGTTGTTCTTCAAGGGTGAGTCTTTATCCTCTCTTAAGCTTTGTTGTAGTTGCTTATTTAGCCATCTTTGCATGCTTCTTTTAGCTTAACTTTCAACTATAAAAAGTTCTATTTTCAAGTGCTTAAAGTGTTTGTTTGAGGCCTCTTCGGTGTTGGGGGTGGTCTACCCCCTTTTATGCCTTATTTTCCCTTGTTTTGGGCTATCCTTTTAGGCCTTTAAGGTCACCTTCTCTTGGCCTTTTAACCACTGAATTCTAGAGGAATTTTAGTGGTGAAAAGTGTGTTTCTAGGCCCCAAATAGGTGGGGGTGGTCCCCCCCCTTTTGTATCTTGTTTGCATGTGTTATTGGCGTACTAAGTTGGCATGTTTTTCTACCTCCTTGAGGCTCCATCTTAGCATGTTTCAGGCCTTGTTTTTCCATAATATTGCTCTGTCTAGGGTTGGTTTGGTTACCTCTTGCATGCTCCTTGCACTTGTAGTGCAATTCCATTCACTAGCCTAGCATGCTTACTACTTTGGCCTATGGTTCTTGTTTTGGCTCTATTTCAGTATGCTTTTTGCCATGATTTCACATGCCCTAGGTCTGATTTGGGTGGTCTTGATCATGCATGCTTTGCTTTGTATAGCCATAGTGCATTTTTGCTCACTAGCATGGTGTTTTGAGTCTACTAGTATGCATTGCTTGGGCTATTTGCATGATTTAGCACCATTTGTTATATGATTTCAGAGCATGTTCCACTTCCATACTCTCTCATGTTTCTCATATTCAATGCTTTTGGAAGGTTATGCTTTGTGCCTTAATCATGAGCTAATTGGCATGCATGCTCGCCTAAGCTTTTGGGGCTACCATCTCAGTGTGTTTTTGGTCTTATTTTGCCATGATACAACTCTGTTTTTGGTTGGTTAGAGCATCCCTCATTTGCTTCTTACACTTGTAGTGTAATCATGCTCATTGGCCTTGCATGCGTCATGCTTTATGCCGCCCATTCTAGCATATGTTGGCTATGTTAAAGCATGTTTCTAGCATTGTTTTGACCTTCCTTGGGACTTTGTTGAGTCATCTTGGCCCTTTGGAGCTTGCTTGATATGGATATGGTGCAAGTGCCTTTGCTAGCCTTAAGCTTTGAGCCTCCTAGCATGCTTCATTTATGCTATATGCATGATATAGCATCATTTCTCACATGATTTCAGAGCATATAGTCTTCCTAAACTCTCATGTTTATTACTCTTTAAATGTGTTTGAGAGTTGTGTCTTCATGCCTTGTTTGTGAGCCAATGTCTATGTATGCTTTTTTATGCTTTTGGACTTCATTTTCAGCATGTTTTGGCCATTGTCTTGGCATCCATGAGGCTTGTTTGAGGTTGGTTTGGTCCATTGAGCATTGCATTACATAGCCCTTGTGTTGTGTCCTTCACTAGTTTCAATGCTTAAGGACTCTAACTTACCATGCTCATGTTGTTTGCATGTTGTTGCATTGCATTTTGTTTGCATGTTGTTGCATGCTTATGCTGTTTGCATGTTTGTTGCATTGCATTGTGTTTGTATGTTTGTTGCATTGCATTGTGTTTGGTTCGGATGTTGATCCAAACGCGAGAAACGAGGGCCATTTCATACTTGAAGTGATGAAATGCGCCTCGTTTCTCGGTCGTCGACCCTCTTGATCAAGCATGATAGAGGCGGAGGCCCTTATGTGTTGCTTGTGCATTCATTGACATTGAATTGTGCAAACTTGGCTTCTTGGCCATCGTGCATTGCGATGCTCGGTTGGTGGCCCGAGAGTTGAGTGTCGCACTCCCTTGAGCTTGAGAAATGATAGGGAGGGTGGTTGAGCACACATATCTTGCAAATACACTACTATGCCCCCTTCTTGTTCTCTGCTGCAGCAAAACTGGAGTCTAGCAGAACTTTCTGGTCTACAGACCAGTAAAGCTGGTTGACCGACCACTTTTTGTGGTCTACAACAAATTTTTCTAGTCTACAGGTGGTCTACACCACCCTTTTTTGGTCGGCAGCCCACCAGGAGGTCCCCATGTTGAAGCAGAAGCATTCTGGAGGTTTGTGCAGTGTTCTGAAGCCAAATGCAAACAGAGGCAATTGGAGGCATGGTAATGGATTTCCGAACGAAGCCGACCGAGCATGCATCATTCATTATTCCGAGGTAGAGCTGTGGCAGCCTAACTTAGATGCTTTTCATACTTAGTTGGTTTTGTCACTTAATTAATTTGGTTAATTAGTTTCAGTTTGTAATTAATTAGCTTAGCGTAGCTAGTTAGTTGATTTATTCGGACCCTCCTTCGAGAGGGAAAATGTTGTAATAAGTGTGCGTGTGTGTGATGCATGTCTTCCAATCCCATTTCTTTCTCCCTTTTACTTATCAGCTTTTGATGGTTAGTTTTAGGGTATGTTTCAACTAGCATACTTATGCTTGCATGCGTGCATCATTCATCTGTCTTGCATGTACCGGGCTCGGCGCATCATACAAACTGCATTGTATTTCAATACCAATTTGAATACATGTTATCTAGTTGCATTCACATGACATTTTAGAATAGTCAAGCCTATCTTAGTTGCATTTTGCATGTGTTGCATTAGGCATTCTTGACATAGTTAGGGTCATGCATTTATTTCTAACATAGCTTCTGTTTTGGCTCGGAGTACTAAGTAAGCTTTTATGCTTTAGCATCCCTGCATGTGTGTAAGTGACTGCCATGATAGCATGCTTGCCATGAGGCTATTTGCTTAACTGCTATAACTGCATGAATGCCTGTGGATAAAGGTTTGATTGCCTGAATTGGAACAACTTGATGATTGTGAGTTTTAAGCCCACTTGAAGTGGCAAAATCATGTTTTTCTAAGCCCACTTGAGGGTGGCAAATCCGCGACTTAGCCTACTTACGAGTAGCAACTTCAAACCATTTTTGACAAACAAACATGAGTTGTTTTGTTCCAATCTGCGTGATTGAGTCTATACTTGTATGTTGTGCGCATCACATAGTAACTTAGCTAAATAACCGAAATAAGAATGCATGTGTTTTCAAAAAAAAAGAAATATCATGTTAGTAGAGGCCGATCTTTCATCGGGCGAGCGGGGGTGCTCATTTCATAACCTTCCCCTCTCGTACCAAAGTTCCTGAACCGAGGCAACTTTGGTGATGACGGACACGTGGCCTTAGGCACAAGTCAGGGTTTCCTAAATTTTCCAAAACAAAATATTTAGGTGGAGACTCTAAAATCTGGAAAAACAGTCCATGTTTGGCACTTCTTGATTAAAATCAATTTTTCAAAATGATTTGCCGGATTTGGACTCTTTGGTGATTTATTAGTCTTACATTGCACTTTGTGAGATTACATTCAGAACCGTGACAGGAGTCCGAACTGTAGTAGCTAGAACTACAATTCGCGCCCTCGCGCGCAGAGCGAAGTTTCTGGCGACTCTGCTGGGGATTTAGAGGACTTGACTCGAACTCATGATATGTTGTTTTGTCTATACTTATGTGTTTCTTTGCATTGCATTTGCATTGGTGCGCCTGGGACACCATGTTTGCCGTCTGCTATTCCTGAATGGTTTGCCGGAGGCTTGCTTGGAAAAGCATGCCATAAGGCAGACCGGTTTACGGGCTCTGCCACGATGGGAACACAAACCTCAATTTTTACCGAAGCACCCTTTTTGACCATTCGACCTAGTGCATATCAGAATCCGTAAAGATCGTTCCAAACTAGGACAGGTTTCTTACCTGATCCTAGGTTGTTTGAAACCGCTACATGCGTAGTGAAACCCTATCTCTTGACAAGATAGGACCGGGAAACCCTACCCCTCCATAGGGGTGTTTTGGATATCACTTGCTTGCTATGTGCTTTTAGGAGTGTGTCTCTACAGGAATGCATCTATCAGTTTGCAAGTCTGGGTATCAGTATTTGGGGGAATCAGTTTTACCTGAGGGTATCAGATTTGAGGTAGTGATTTGGAGGCAGTGATCAATGTTGAGAACAGTGTGTTCAGCTTACAAATACCAACTGTGTGTTGTCTTTATTTTAAGCCGAAATGCTGTCCGTTTTTCTGGTTGTTTGTTTCCGTATTTTGCTTTATTTATCTTTTTGCAAGGTAGTATAGCATCATTGCTTCCGAAGAGGTAGTTTTCCCCAAAGCACTCTGGGTTAGAGGCAAAAGGCTTCATCGATCCGAGGATCTAGTTGACGGACAAGCAGTGTTCTTTTCATTACCCCCGGTTACTAGACGGAGGTCAGTTAGGCGCAGTCCATCAGTATAGCGATTACCAGATCAACGGTCTTTATCCATTCCACCAGTGTGTAGTCGGGCTGACGGTTCCGTTTCTACCACGGAGAGAGATATACCTATTGTTCAGTCGGATCAACACCTTATGGCCAGTATGGAGGACATGATGCGTCAGCTCCAAGAGACTATGCAAGCCATGCAGAGGGATGCTGCCCGCCAGACAGAGTTTGCCGCGTGCCAGGCAAAGGTTGTGGTTCAATAGACAGAGCTGATTGCCAAACTTCAGCAACAGCAGCAACCACAAAAAGCCAGAGCATCACCCCCACCCCCACCTAGAGTTCCAACACTCGGGGAGACTGCAAACATCTAGGAAAATATGGACGTCCCAACGGGGCCAATTCCACCCCTAATCCTACCTCAGCTATCCAAAGCACCGGCTAATCCAGTGGATACATCGTTTGAATTTGAGGTGGATCCAACAGCGTTGAAAGTAAGCAAGTTAGAAAAGCTGTTCAAAAAAGCTCAAGGCGTTAATTCCATACCGGATATAGAGAATGGATACACCGATTCGGCGGTGACTTTGCTGGACCGGTTCAAGATACCGCATATAGACCGTTTTGATGGTTCTGGGGATCCCATGGTACACCTGCGGTTGTTCTCAGATATCCTAAGGCCAATGGGCCTCTCCAAACTACAAAAGCTTTCCCTCTTCGGCCGGACCCTCTCAAGTGTCGCCGCCATCTGGTATGCGAAGTTGGAAGATTCTATCAAGAGAAGTTGGGAAGAAATGGCCGAGGCCTTCATTGCCTAGTACTCATACAACACCCAGATCGAGATCACAACTCATGATCTCGAGACAACGAGGAAGGAGCCGAAAGAGGGCTTCTCTGACTTTGTAACCCGTTGGGGAGCCAAAGCTTCTATGATGACCACCAGGCCGGTCAAGAAGGATCAGATACGGATGGTTGTGCGCAACCTCCAACCCAGACTGATGCAAAAGATGATCGTCTTACCCCTCTCTACCTTTACTAATTTACACGAGATTGGGGTACAAATTGAGGATGCCATGAAGCAGGGTCTGATTGACCACGAGAGAGAGCAGCCCAAAAGGGCATTTACCTGCAGTTCGAATGTAGGCACGAGTAATGCTGCAGCTACCAGAACTTCCGATGTGGGCATGGTCACCACCACCACACCAAAAACAGCCACCCCATTCACCGGTGCGTCTGGTACCAGCTCACAAATAGCCAGATATCCACCCCGAAGCCAAAGGACCTTTACTTCATTGTACATGCCCCTTTCCAAAGCCTTGGGGGTTCTCATTAGAAAAGGGCATTTGAAGTCCCTAGAGCTGCGGCCATTACCAAACAAACTTCCTACTTCCCATAACCCGGCCAAATACTGTGCCTTTCACCAACAGCATGGTCACGACACCGACCAGTGCTACAGACTGCGTCATGAGATCCATGATCTCATTGACAATAAGGTTATTGCACCTCCAGAAAAACCAAATGTCACAACCAACCCACTCCCACCACATAACCAAGCTCCACCGCCTAAACACATCAACCTGATCCAAACTGGGGTTGTGCCATACGACCCTAGCACATACATCGCACCCTCCCACTTACCTAGGCCTAAGGTGTTCATCCCGGACAACACGAATTTGTGCATGTTGAGCACCTCCCTAACCCAACCCGAGCCGGTGGTGGTGACCATTGAAGACAGAACTGGGATGACTTTGGAGGCAGGTGGGAATGTTGATTCAGAGCCTGAGGGGTCTGGGAGCTTTGCGTACAACCCAAGTGGTTATATCACACAATAGATCAGCTTAAGTCGAGGGTATAGTTACTGGTTGGGGCAGAGATCAGTGTGGTTTGGGAAGATGGGCCTAGTCAGGGGTTAGATGACCTAGCAGAGCTGGAAGAGGACATTGCAAATCTGCAGTTCATTGAAGAGCAGGACTCAGGAGATGTAAATATCAACTAGTTTGACTTGGATGGATGGGCAGAGAATACGGGGTGGCTTAGTAACCAGCTAGATGTTGTTGAGGAACCTCAGCCAGAATAGGGGCCATAAAAAACGGGGGCATCAACAGTGGCCGGAATGGCCGAGAATCAGGAAGCATTGCTGGAGAGCACCGGTGTGAAGAATTTTGCTCGGGATCAAGGCAGTTTGTCTATAGTAGACACAGAGCAAGAAGCCGTACTGAGGTAGTTTGAGTAGGAGATGGTTGATAATGACAACAGGGTTAGAAAAGCCAAGGCGCCTGAGGGTGCGAAACGTGCTGTGAGCATCAAAACAGTTACAACAGAGCCGGACAACTGTCTGTTGGTCGCCGATGGTATGTTGTGGGAAGACGATGACTTACGTCTTGCCCACACTAACGAGGATTGGGGGCAGAACCAACTAGATGACACCTGGTATGTTGAGGAGGTTGACCATATAACTAGAAGTGGGCGGTATTTCAAGCCCCCACACTTAGACCAACTGGAGGCATCCGGAAAAGATGAAGAAGCGGAGAGGCGAAAAGAATAACTACTGGAGGAGGAGGCTGTACAGAAGAAGCTTAAGAAAATTGAAGCAGACATCTCCATCTGGGGACTGCAAATGGCCTCGAGGGTTCACAGACAGGCCGTCCTTACAGCCATAGATAGGGCCAAGCTTTCAATCGATATAACTCCTGAGCAGTTTGTAGGGTTGGTTTTCCCGGGAGGAGCTTCCTCGACCTTGACCTTCCCGCGATAAAGAACTACTGCCTAAGGGCTCCTATCATAACAAGCCGCTCTACATCTCCGTGGAGTGTATGGAAAAGTGGATATCGGTGGTTCTGGTTGACACGAGGTCCACAATCAATGTATGTCCGTCGAGAATGGCATATGCTATCGAGTTGAAGCCCGTGGATTTCGTGCCTACAACCCAGGTGATACGGGCCTATGATAATACCAGCCGAAAGGTGACGGGGACTGTACAAATTCAGACTAAGATTGGCCCAAGGCAGCACGACATTGAATTTCATGTCTTGGATGTCCCGACCACCTTTAATCTACTCCTAGGGTGGCCGTGGCTGCACCAGGTGAAAGCTGTCTCTTCCACCTTACACTAAATGCTGAAGTACCCCCACGGGAAGGGGGTGGCAATCGTTTTTGGGAATTCTTCGATATATCCGCCACCAAAGGTTTCTACACAAGTTCTGGAGATTGAGCATGGCGAGGAAGATGTGTTTTTGTCAGGGTTCACCCTAGCTGAGGCCCGAGTTGTATAGGATATGCTAACTGTTGATAAGGGGCTATACATCAGTGCACAGTTTGTCTACCTTATGAATAAGCTTCAGCATATCCCCGGGATGGGATTAAGGCGAAGTGGCCAGAAGGGCGTTGCAGCATCGGCCGAAGTGCCGCACAACCCATATACCTTTGGCCTAGGTTATATGCCTACCAAAGAGGATTGGGCGAGGAAAGGAAGAGAGATGGCCGGAAGAGCCAAGGCAAAGTAAGCCGGGAAGCACTACGAGTTGGTGCACAGGCTTATCCAGGGGACCCTGAACCGACGCTTTGTCTGGGAGGGGGAAGACTTCCCATTTTGTGGCTTTTCCGGAGCCCTAGATGAATTCAGAGAAGCGGCGTTTGCCCGGCTTCAAAATCTTTTTTGATCTTCAGTTATCCGGGGATGAAGTTACCAAAGAGCAGACAGACCCACCAGCTGAGGCTGAGCAGTGCAAGGAGGAAAATTCTGAGAGCACAGAAATTGAGATGGGGGTAGCGCTGGCTTTTTCCCTCTCAGATCCTCAGATCGTACCAGAGTGCTTAGGGGATAACTTGTTAGTTTCCATGATCGGGGATGAAGAGGCTGTGGGCCCACCTTCTGGCATTCTCGACGCATCCATCGCACCCTCCCTTGTCTGGCAATATAAGGAAGGCTTTTCATCGACCAGTTTCGAGTCAGGTAGTGAGCCGGAATCTGATTCCACTGAGTATGTGGAGTCAGAATAAGATTCCAGCTCGTCTTAGTCTGAGTCCGGTATTCTTGGGGGTGATAACCCAAATGCCACTGTCCTGTCCAGGTCGTCTTTTTCTTTTTTCTTTGACTTTGTTGTAACAGAGAAATTAGGCGAACTAGGTACTATTAATGAGAATGGTACGGCTGTGGCTTCCGAGTACTTTTCTGTGCCTTTAATTTATTGCATTAATCAGGACTTTCAAAATTTTGATGAAAACGACAAGGAAGAAATTCCTCAAATTTTACAACGTTTGATTGATCAACAGCAGGAGAGGTTTGTAAAACCTTTGATTGATGAAATCACCTTAATTAACGCTGGTACCGAGAAGGATCCGGGGCTGGTCCAAATCGGGTCCACGTTGTCTTTGAAGGAGTGCGAGCGCTTAGTCGCTTTATTAAAAGATTTCAAAGATGTTTTCGCGTGGTCCTATGAAGACATGCCTAGAATCGATCCAGAGATTGTACAGCACCGGATCCCTCTTGACCCAGATGCCCGACCTGTTAAGCAGAAGCTCCAAAGGATCCGCCCAGACTGGGCCCTGAAAATCAAAGAAGTGGTCACCAAGTAGATCGATGCAGGGTTCTTGTTGGTATCTGAATACCCAACTTGGTTGGCCAATATAGTTCCGGTGCCGAAGAAGGACGGCAGAATTCGCGTATGTGTGGACTTCAGGGATTTGAACAAAGCCAGTCCGAAGGACGACTTTCCTCTACTGCATATCGATGAATTAGTGGACTTCACTGCTGGGCATGTGCTGCTCTCATTCATGGATGGGTTTTTAGGCTACAATCAGATTTTGATGGCACCCGAAGACAGGGAGAAGACTGCTTTCACCACCCCGTGGGGAACCTATTGTTATAGGGTGATGCCGTTCGGCTTGAAGAACGCTGGAGCTACGTATCAACAGGCTGCGACCACGATTTTGCACGATATGATCCATAAAGAGATGAAGGTGTACGTGGACGACATGATTGTCAAGTCCAAAGAAAGAGAGGGCCACTACACTGCCTTGTAGAAATTCTTCCAACGAATCAGAGAGTATCGGTTGTTGCTGAATCCTTAGAAATGTACATTTGGTGTTACAACAGGGAAAATGCTGGGGTTCTTGATCACACAAAGGGGTATCGAGGTCGATCCTTCCAAAATCAAGGCCATCTTAAAAATGCCACCACCGAGGGCTGAAAAGAAGGTGCGAGGCTTTGTGGGTAAAGTGCAATTTGTAATAACCCGACCCTCGTATGTGATTGTGCGATATATTTTAGTCTGTTATGCTGAGCCTTCAAATACTTAATGTGAAATTTCGGGAGGAATTAAATTTAAGTACATAGATGTCATGAATTTATCATGTATCTATTGGGCAATGAGAGTATCTGTCACATCTAGAATGGGTAAATCAGAAATTGAGAGTCTTAGAGACTTGGTAATCTGAAACAGACTGCATATTTGGAAACAGCGTAATTTTTAGGTAATAATAACCATATTTGCAGAAATTTGATTCGGGAATGATTAAATGATTGGATTTTGTCTTATTCACTCTTAATATAAGATATATATACATGTGTGTGTGTTCTTGAGCTCATGGTTAAATAAACCCTTCTAACTCAACATAGCTCTTGAGGGTAAAGGAGTAAGGGAGAGAAGAATTAAAAGGTTGGGAAGTTGAGGAATTGAGCTTAAGGTATGTAGATGTTGTTTAATTCATTCCCACAGCTCTTCTTTTCTTAATTTCTGTAAGATATCCTCATAGTCATGTTACTTATGGTTGGGATTGTGGTGCCATGTGTGTGTGTAAAAAGTGAATTAGCAAGATAACCTTACCCTTGCATGTTTTGACTCAATTTGAAGTACCTATGAGAAGCTTCACTCTATCCCTTCCATTGATTGTTTGAATTTAATTATATGACATGGCTTTGTATATATGTGTTTATATGTGTAAGAAAAGTTAGGAATCTCATGAGTTTGAGTGTGTTTATGAACTTAAATGGATAATTGAACTTGTGCTCAATTGATATATGTAAGTTGATCCTAATCCACATGCATTTGGGGCTTTATACTAACAATTTACGGTTAAGTTTTGAGGCCCTAAACATATCTACAAAAGGATGGAATTGTGCAGAATTTTCGGACCTTTTTGTGCAAAATCGCCGTACGTGCGGGCGTCATGGCCGCACGTGCGGGAAAAATGGCAAATTTTGGAGTTCAACACTGCTAAAAAGGCACGTGCGGGAGACTTTGCCCCATTTTTGACCGACCTTGAGACTCAGACATCACCAGTTGAGCGCTTGGTGTTACTGCATATCGTGCTCGTCCAGAAGTTTTAGAGTCTCGGCTGCGAGCCTTGCCTCCAGACTTCCGGACTCTTTTGTGCTTTGCCTCGGTTTGTGAACCAAACTCGGTTTTCTCTGTTTCTTTTCCTAAGGGAAGAGAGAGGTCCCGTAGACCATCTCTCAGTGGCCGTGGGCTACATTTTGTGGCCGTAGGCCATTTTGCCCCTTTCGGAGCCCAGTTTCCGGTTTTTCGGGACCGTTGGCCGTGTGCCTCGGTTCGGGACCGCCTAACCATCTCCGTTTGCTCTGATTTTTGGCATACTTCTTGTTTGCTCCCTTTTGAGGGACACTGGGGTCTCAGAAACCCACTTCGTGGCCGAACGCCACTTTCGGTGCTTAACAGCCCATTTTCGGGATCCCGAACAGCGTGTTTTGGTCCCCGAACATTCGTTTTGCATCGGCCTTCGTTCATTTTTGGCAGGTACCTCTGTTTTATCACCGGGAAGGTCACTGGAGGGCGGGAGGCCAGCAATTGTTCCAACAACCAGTTATATATCTTCCGGCGCCCTCCGACGCCCGTTTTTCTAACTTCCGGGCCAATGTTGAACATCTTGGGGCCACTGTTGCTAACTTTCAACCACATATCTGTGATGTACACACTTGGGAGGACCCTAAAAATTCATGGCCGGCCAGTAATTCCACTTTCACTTTTTGACCCCCCTCTTTAAATGGATTGTTGTCACTCCTGTTTCACTGTTGCCAACTTTCAACCACATACCTGTGATGTACACACCTGGGAGGATCCTAAAAGTTAATGGCCGGCCATTAATTCTTCTGGACCATTTTGACCCTTGGCCGGCCGACTAGGGGAGGTGGCCGGCCAGCCACCTGGAGCTCCAAAAAGGGGCCGGCCATGTTCCTTGCAACACACACTTTACAGCTGTATAGCTGTTTCCCCCAGAAAATATCTCAATCCGGGGGATATTTTGTGGGGGAAAACTTGCCTAATTTCCCCCCACCTTTGCCCCTCCTTTACTCCCTCTTTTTTGTCCATATAACCAGCTGGTGGCATTGTGGATAGAGGTTAGAAAATTTGGTCTTCAAGCCTTGATACACAATTCCCCCTCCATCTCTCTCATTTCCTTGAAAACCTCCAAGTCCTACACCACCATTTACACCACACCACCAAGCTCTACCACCACCACTCCATTCCAACAGAAAGGGGAGGAATTCCAGCAGCTAAGAGGCAACAAATTTGGTCCAAGAAGCAACAAAAGCATTGACCTTCAAGGGTGAGTCCATTTTCCCTCTTTTCTAGCTCATTTTTGCACCATTCCTCTACCTATCTTGCTTACTGTTTTGAGCTCCGACCAAAACTGAAAAGGTCATTTTTTTGAGCTCATTTTCATGTCTCATTAAGGGCTCAACCCTGTTTGAGCCCCCCATCTTGCACTTGCTTCAATATCCTCTTTGTATGTCAATATCTTGCATGATATTTCTAGCCTATGTGTGATCTATTTTGGAGCTTCTCATGAACTGATATTAGGCTTATTTTGAGCCCCTCTTCAACATTGAAGAAGGGTTCATCATTGTTTGGGACCTCCATGTACCACTTGTCTTTATATCCATCTTTGGTCCCCTATTTTTGCATGACTTGGCAGCCCTTTATGCTCCTGTTTTTGATCATTTTACAGAGCTAGAAAAGGTCTTATTTTGGCCCATTCTTCGTGTTTCATTAAGGGCCTTTCATGGTTTGAGGCATATTTTATACACTTCATGTTATATCTCTCTTTTAATCCCCATTTTTGCATGATTTGTTAGCCTATCTTGCTTCCATTTTTGATCATTTTACAGAGCTAGAAATAGTCTTATTTTGACCCCATATTCATTTTTATTAAGGGTCTTTGGCTGTTTGATGAATGTTTTGTATACCTCATGTTATAGCCACTTTTGAGCCTCATTTTGCATTGCATTTCTAGCATGTTTGTATACTGTTTTCGGGGCTGCCATAAACTGTAAATAGCCATATTTTTGGTCCCTCTTCAGTGTTGTAGAAGGGCATTTTTCTGTTTGGGCTTTGCATCTACCACTTCCTTCTTTGGCCATCTTTTGGCCCCTTTTCTTGCATAAGAGTGCAGCCATACTTGTGTTGGTTTTTGGAGTTTTTACAGTTCTGAAAAACATCATATTTTGGGTCCCTCTTCAACATTGTTGAAGGACCCTAACCTGTTTGGGGTCAGCAGCTGTGAGTTGCTTCTTAATCTCACATTTAGGGCCACTTCTTGCATGCTAGTTTTGCCCTGCTTCTGTTTGCTGTTTGGCCATGTTTTGAACTGTAAAAGTGCTTATTTTGGGGCTGCCTAGCTTCTGTCTTTGCACTTCATGTCCATATTGTGCACGCATTGCATAGCTATAGGCCATTTGGGGTGCCAAAATTCATGTTTCGGGACTATTCCATGCATCGGGTGTACTTTCGCCTCATTTCGGGGCTGTTTTCCCCACGTTTCAGTGCTGAAATTCCCTTAGCATGTTTGCATATCATTTTTCATGTCATTTGCATTGCGTATGCCATTGCCTCGGTTTGCGTGCCCGTGTGCACGCATTTCAAGGCACTTCATTTTCATCCATTGGCCTCTTATGTGAGTGTGGCTGAGGCTCTCTCATGTTAGTATAAGTCTATGTTGCATTCTACATGCCTTTTTAGCCATATTGCATTGCGCATGCCATTGCCTCGGTTTCCGTGCCCGTGTGCACGCATTTCGAGGCACTTCATTTTCATCCATCGACCTCTTATGTGAGTGTGGCTGAGGATCTCTCATGTTAGTATAAGTCCATGTTGCATTCTACATGCCTTTTTAGCCATATTGCATTGCGCATGCCATTGCCTCGGTTTACGTGCCCGTGTGCACGCATTTCCAGGCACTTCATTTTCATCTATCGGCCTCTTATGTGAGTGTGACTGAGGCTCTCTCATGTTAGTATAAGTCCATGTTGCATTCTATATGCCATTTTAGCCATATTGCATTGCGTATGCCATTGCCTCGGTTTGCGTGCCCGTGTGCACGCATTTCGAGGCACTTCATTTTCATCCATTGGCCTCTTGTGTGAGTGTGGCTGAGTCTCTCTCATGTTAGTATAAGTCCACATTGCATTCTATATGCTATTTTAGCCACATTGCATTGCGTATGTCATTTTCTCTGTTTGCGTGTCCGTGTGCACGCATTTCGAGGCATCTCATTTTCATAACACCGTGTATGTTAGGATTATATCTTAGTTGCATTTCATGCATACCATGCATATTGCATCCTGTTCGGGATAGGAGTTAGCCCGGGCACCGGAAACCAGGCGCATTTCGTACTCCGAGTGACGGAATGTATCTCAATTCCCCAGTCACCGACACTCCGGACTACCCATGATGGAGTTAGGTTTTAGTTTTGTTTTCATGTGCATTCATCCTATATTGAATTGTGCAAATTGACTCCTCGGCCATCATGCATCGATATGCGTGATTGGTGGCACGAGGATCGAGGCTTGCATATATTTGTGAAAATACATTGCCATGCCCCTTTCCTGCTCTCTGTTGCAGCAAGATGAAGAATCAGTAACTTTTTGGAGCTTGGCGCGCATTTCAAGAAAAGGTGTAAACAGAGGCTAATTGGGGCATCGTCATGGATTTCCGCGCAAAGGCAACCCGGGCATGCATCATTCATCATCCGGAGCGGAGTCAAGGCAGTCCCTGGCTTGCATGCCAGTTTATTTATTGTCTTAGTTAATTTGTTAATTAATTAGAAATTTGTACATTATTTGGACTGTATTATTTGGACTGTAATATTCTTTTATTCGGGACTGTATATTTATTCGGACTCTCTATGCGAGGGCATAATTGTAATAAGTGTGCGTGTGTGTGATGCATGTCTTCCAACCCCATGTCTTTCTCCCTTTTATTTACCCGCTTATGATGGTTAGATTAGGGCATTTTTAAATCAGCATACAGTATGACAGCATGTTTGCATCATTCATCTGTTTTGCATGCATCGGGCTCGGCGCATCATACTAACTGCATTGTATTTTCAATCCCAAATTGAATACGTGTTAGTTATTGCATCTCATATGCCATGTTTAGAATAGCCGAGCCTGCCTAGTTGCATTTTGCATGTGTTGCATTAGGGATTTCTGTATAATTAGGGTCATGCATGGATTTCTAACTTAGCTTCTGTTTTGGCTCGAAGTACTCGGTGAGTTTTATGCTTTAGCATCCTTGCGTGTGTGTGAGTGACTGCCATGAATAGCATGCTTACCATGAGACCAATTGCTTATGTGATATAGCTGCCTGAATACCTGTGGGTGAAGGTTGGGTTATTTGAATTGGAACAATTCATCAAATGTGTGTTTTAAGCCCACTAGATAGTGGCAAAATCATGTTTTCTAAGCCCACCCCGAAGTGGC
>NW_021027391.1:569564-611102 GCF_004153795.1 Camellia sinensis | reverse complement strand
TGCCGCGCATCATTATGATTCATGCATAGAATATGCTTGCTTTCGATTCCGCATAGAATATGCTTTGCTTTCAATGTTGCATAGAATATGCCTATCTTATGCACGGAATATGTCTTCAATATTGCATCAAATATGCTTTCCATGATTGCATAGAAAATGCCCCCATACTTGTATAGAAAATGCTCGTACCTTTTGCATAGAAAATGCACTCTTCCATACTTGCATAGAAAATGCTCATATCTCTTGCATAAAAAATGCATTCTTCCTCATTTGCATAGAAAATGCATTTCATCGCACCTTTTTGTGCACCTTACTTGCATAGAAAATGTATTTTATCGCACTTTTTCCTTGTGCATCTGCATCGCACTATTTTGTGCACTTTACACTCACGCTTCCTTGCACATCACACTATTTTGTGCAGTTTATCGTTCGCGCTTTCTTGCGCATCGCACTGTTTTGTGCACTTTACACTCGCGCTTTCTTGCGCATCGCACTGTTTTGTGCACTTTACACTCGCGCTTTCTTGCGCATCGCACTGTTTTGTGCACTTTACACTCGCGCTTTCTTGCGCATCGCACTGTTTTGTGCACTTTACACTCGCGCTTTCTTGCGCATCGCACTGTTTTGTGCACTTTACACTCGCGCTTTCTTGCGCATCGCACTGTTTTGTGCACTTTACACTCGCGCTTTCTTGCGCATCGCACTGTTTTGTGCACTTTACACTCGCGCTTTCTTGCGCATCGCACTGTTTTGTGCACTTTACACTCGCGCTTTCTTGCGCATCGCACTGTTTTGTGCACTTTACACTCGCGCTTTCTTGCGCATCGCACTGTTTTGTGCACTTTACACTCGCGCTTTCTTGCGCATCGCACTGTTTTGTGCACTTTACACTCGCGCTTTCTTGCGCATCGCACTGTTTTGTGCACTTTACACTCGCGCTTTCTTGCGCATCGCACTGTTTTGTGCACTTTACACTCGCGCTTTCTTGCGCATCGCACTGTTTTGTGCACTTTACACTCGCGCTTTCTTGCGCATCGCACTGTTTTGTGCACTTTACACTCGCGCTTTCTTGCGCATCGCACTGTTTTGTGCACTTTACACTCGCGCTTTCTTGCGCATCGCACTGTTTTGTGCACTTTACACTCGCGCTTTCTTGCGCATCGCACTGTTTTGTGCACTTTACACTCGCGCTTTCTTGCGCATCGCACTGTTTTGTGCACTTTACACTCGCGCTTTCTTGCGCATCGCACTGTTTTGTGCACTTTACACTCGCGCTTTCTTGCGCATCGCACTGTTTTGTGCAATTTATCATTCGCGCTTTCTTGCGCATCACACGGTTTTGTGCAGTTTATACTCGCGTTTTCTTGCGCATCGTACTATCTTATGCATTTCATTACATGCTCTCTCTCACCTTGCATGGAAAATGCTTGTAGCACTTGTTAGTGCATTGCATTGTTTGCGCTTTCTTGCGCATCTTACCTGCACTTGTTAGTGCATTGCATTGTTCGCGCTTTCCTGCATATCTTACATGCACTTGTTAGTGCATTGCATTGCATCGTGCTATCTTGCGCATCTTACCTGCACTTGTTAGTGCATTGCATTGTTCGTGCTTTCGTGCGCATCTTACCTGCACTTGTTAGTGCATTGCATTGTTCGTGCTTTCGTGCGCATCTTACCTGCACTTGTTAGTGCATTGCATTGTTATGCACTTTTCACTTGCATTGTTATGCACTTTTCATTGTCATGCACTTTTCACTTGCATTGCTATGCATATTTCCATCGGCATCATATATGCACGTGTTTATCTTGTGTTGATATTGTATCTTGCTATAGCGTTGATCATGTGTTCCCATTATATCGTACTTGTCAAAATCTCTCTTTGTGCAGCCAGACGATATTGTATGTACAGTTCATTCAAGAGAAGTTCCGGTTCAGTTTGACTGCTATCTATCACACATGTTCGCGTTTGACACATGTTCTGTTACCCTTCTCCACTCGCGTGTGATGCATTTGGGCGTGCTCGCACTGTCTAGTGCATCGCGCTTTCTTGCGTAACCTTTCTCCACTCGCATGTGGCGTGTTTGGACGTACTCGCACTGTCTAGTGCATCACGCTTTCTTGCGCAACCCTTCTCCACTCGCGTTTGGTATGCGTTTGGACGTACCTTTCTCCTCTCGTGTTTGACAAGCGTTTGGATGATTGAGCTTTCTTGCACAGTCTTTCTCCTTTTGCGTTTGATATGCTAGAAGGTGTTTCGTTTGAGACTTTGGGTGTTCTCGATAGTTGCTTTTAGCCTTCTCCGCGTAAGACGCAGTAAGAGTTGTATAATTTTCTTACATCCTTTCTGTTGGAATGTGTGAGACTATTGTTTCTTATTGATTCTCTTGAAATGTTGTATTTATTTTGCATAAATGCTTCATTACAGTCCTCTTTGCACAATCATAAGTTATGTTCTGCATTGTGCATGTCATTTGCATTTTGCCCCTGCTTGCGGGCGCATCTCTTTGTTATCTTGCCTGTTTGTCTAAGTCTTCAGCCTTGTAAAAAATGGGTCATCTCTGGGCATTGACATTCACTCCCGTCATTTTATGACTTCCGAGTTCTGTCAAAGAGGGGCAACTATAGACACCCCATTTTTTACTGACCTTAAGACTCAGACGTCATCGTTTGAGCGCTCGATGATTGTACATGTTTGTGCTCGTTTTGAGTTTCTAGAGCCTTCGGCTAGGTGCCTTGTCTAGGGACCTCTTAAGTTTCTTCTGTTGGCCTGGTTTTTGGACCATGCCTTGTTGCCTCTGCCTAGAGGGAAACAGAGGCCTGTAGGCCACTTTTTGTGGCCATAGACTACCTTTCCCTCTTGTAGGCCACCTTTTTGTACCCGTAGACTAGTTTTCAGGGCATCCAGCTGAGTGCCTCGCCTCGCGGACTCATGTCTTGCTTCTTTTTTGGTTTGTTTTTGAACCAAACCTTGTTATCCTTTGCCTGGAGAGTGGAACAGGGGTGTAGACCAGTTTTTCTCCCTGTAGATCACTTTTAGTGGTCGCCCAGCTAGGGTTGGTGGTCTATGGACCACCTAAGGTGGTCGGCAGCCTGCCACCACCTTCTACTCTTTATGCAGACCCTCTCTCCCCCTTTGCCGACCACTTTGCTTCTCTGTAGACCACTTTTTCTGGTCGGCCGACCAATTGAGGTGGTCAGCCGACCACTTCAACTGGTCGGCGGCCATTCTGCATTTTCTGCAGATATTTTCCTTGCCAACTGTTGGGCACAGAAGGCATCCTTCATACATGTATGGAGGGATTGCACCAAGCTTCTAGCTTGCTCAACGAGCTTGAAGCTTGGAATTCTATAAGAGGGAGGCTCTCTCTCCATTTCCAAGGTTCAGAAAATTTGCATAGAGATATACATATCCCCCTCTCTCTATATTTCTCCCTCTCTCTCTCTATATTTGTCTTGTTTGTGCTCAAAAGTGCCATTTCTTCACACTTTTGCACACAAACAACTAGTGAAACACCTTCACTATTGAGTTGAGGTTCTTGGAGGTTGCATTTGAGTGGTTTTAGCTTGATTTTTGCCTCTGAAGTTGCTGTTCTAAAGTTGTTCTTCAATGGTGAGTCTTTATCCTCTCTTAAGCTTTGTTGTAGTTGCTTATTTAGCCATCTTTGCATGCTTCTTTTAGCTTAATTTTCAACTGTAAAAGGTTCTATTTTCAAGTGCTTAAAGTGTTTGTTTGAGGCCTCTTTGGTGTTAGGGGTGGTCTACCTCCTTTTGTGCCTTATTTTGCTTTGTTTTGGGCTATCCTTTTAGGCCTTTAAGGTCACCTTCTCTTGGCCTTTTAACCACTGAATTCCAGGGGAATTTCAATGGTGAAAAGTTTGTTTCTAGGCCCCAAATAGGTGGGGGTGGTCCCCCCCTTTGTATCTTGTTTGCCTGTGTTATTGGCTTACTAAGTTGGCATGTTTTTCTACCTCTTTGAGGCTCCATCTTAGCATGTTTCAAGCCTTGTTTTTCCATGATATAGCTTTGTCTAGGGTTGGTTTGGTTACCTCTTGCATGCTCCTTGCATTTGTAGTGCAATTCCACTCACTAGCCTAGCATGCTTACTACTTTGGCCTATGGTTCTTGCTTGTTTTGGCTCTATTTCAGTATGCTTTTTGCCATGATTTCACATGCCCTAGGTCTGATTTGGGTGATCTTGATCATGCATGCTTTGCTTTGTATAGCCATAGTGCATTTTTGCTCTCTAGCTTGGTGTTTTGAGTCCACTAGTATGCATTGCTTGGGCTATTTGCATGATTTAGCGCCATTTGTTATATGATTTCAGAGCATGTTCCACTGCCATACTCTCCCATGTTTCTCACATTCAATGCTTTTGGAAGGTTATGCTTTGTGCCTCAATCATGAGCTAATTGGCATGCATGCTTGCCTAACCTTTTGGGGCTACCATCTCAGTGTGTTTTTGGTCTTATTTTGCCATGATACAACTCTGTTTTTGATTGGTTAGAGCATCCCTCATTTGCTTCTTACACTTGTAGTGTAATCATGCTCATTTGCCTTGCATGCGTCATGCTTTATGCCTCCCATTCTAGTATATGTTGGCTATGTTCAAGCATGTTTCTAGCATTGTTTTGACCTGCCTTGGGACTTTTTTGAGTCATCTTGGCCCTTTGGGCCTTGCTTGATATGGCTATGGTGCAAGTGCCTTTGCTAGCCTTAAGCTTTGAGCCTCCTAGCATGCTTCATTTGTGCTATATACATGATATGGCATCATTTCTCACATGATTTCAGAGCATATAGTCTTCCTAAACTCTCATGTTTATTACTCTTAAAATGTGTTTGAGAGTTGTGTCTTCATGCCTTGTTTGTGAGCCAATGTGTATGCATGCTTGTTTATGCTTTTGGACTTCATTTTCAGCATGTTTTGGCCATTGTCTTGGCATTCATGAGGCTTGTTTGAGGTTGGTTTGGTCCATTGAGCATTGCATTACATAGCCCTTGTGTTGTGTCCTTCACTAGTTTCAATGCTTAAGGACTCTAACTTTCCATACTCATGTTGTTTGCATGTTGTTGCATTGTATTTTGTTTGCATGTTGTTGCATGCTTATGTTGTTTGCATGTTTGTTGCATTGCATTGTGTTTGCATGTTTGTTGCATTGCATTGTGTTTGGATCGAATGTTGATCCAAACGCGAGAAGCGAGGGCCATTTTATACTTGAAGTGTTGAAATGCGCCTCGTTTCTCGGTCGTCGACCCTCTTGATCAAGCATGATAGAGGTGGAGGCCCTTATGTGTTGTTTGTGCATTCATTGACATTGAATTGTGCAAACTTGGTTTCTCGGCCAACGTGCATTGCGATGCTCGGTTGGTGGCCCGAGAGTCGAGTGTCGCACTCCCTTGAGCTTGAGAAATGATAGGGAGGGTGGTTGAGCACACATATCTTGCAAATACACTGCTATGCCCCCTTCTTGTTCTCTGCTGCAGCAAAACTGGAGTCTGGCAGAACTTTTCTGGTCTGCAGACCAGTAAAGCTGGTCGACCGACCACTTTTTGTGGTCTACAACAAATTTTTCTAGTCTACAGGTGGTCTACACCACCCTTTTCTGGTCGGCAGCCCACTAGGAGGTCCCCATGTTGAAGCAGAAGCATTTTGGAGGTTTGTGCAGTGTTCTGAAGCCAAATGCAAATAGAGGCAATTGGAGGCATGGTAATGGATTTCCGAACGAAGCCGACCGAGCATGCATCATTCATTATTCCGAGGCAGAGCTGTGGCAGCCTAACTTAGATGCTTTTCATACTTAGTTGGTTTTGTAACTTAATTAATTTGATTAATTAGTTTTGGTTTATAATTAATTAGCTTAGCGTAGCTAGTTAGTTGATTTATTCGGACCCTCCTTCGATAGGGCAAATATTGTAATAAGTGTGCGTGTGTGTGATGCATGTCTTCCAATCACATTTCTTTCTCTCTTTTACTTATCAGCTTTCGATGGTTAGTTTTAGGGCATGTTTTAATTAGCATACTTATGCTTGCATGCGTGTATCATTCATCTGTCTTGCATGCACTGGGTTTAGCGCATCATACAAACTGCATTGTATTTCAATACGAATTTGAATACATGTTATCTAGTTGCATTCACATGACATCTTAGAGTAGCTGAGCCTATCTTAGTTGCATTTTGCATGTGTTGCATTAGGCATTCTTGACATAGTTAGGGTCATGCATTGATTTCTAACATAGCTTCTGTTTTGGCTCGGAGTACTAAGTAAGCTTTTATGCTTTAGCATCCCTGCATGTGTGTAAGTGACTGCCATGATAGCATGCTTGCCATGAGGCTATTTGCTTAACTGCTATAACTGCATGAATGCCTGTGGATAAAGGTTTGATTGCCTGAATTGGAACAACTTGATGATTGTGAGTTTTAAGCCCACTTGAAGTGGCAAAATCATGTTTTTCTAAGCCCACTTGAGGGTGGCAAATCCGCGACTTAGCCTACTTACGAGTAGCAACTTCAAACCATTTTTGACAGACAAACATGAGTTGTTTTGTTCCAATCTGCGTGATTGAGTCTATACTTGTATGTTGTGCGCATCACATAGTAACTTAGCTAAATAACCGGAATAAAAATGCATGTGTTTTCAAAAACAACATATCATGTTAGTAGAGGCCGATCTTTGATCAGGCGAGCGGGGGTGCTCATTTCATGACCTTCCCCTCTCGTACCCAAGTTCCCGAGCCAAGGCAACTTTGGTGATAATGGACACGTGGCCTTAGACACAGGTCAGGGTTTCCTAAATTTTCCAAAACAAAATATTTAGGTGGCAACTCTGAAATCTAGTAAAGCAGTCCATGTTTGGCACTTCTTGATTAAAATCGATTTTCCAAAACGATTTGCCGGATTTGGACTCTTTGGTGATTTATCAGTCTTACATTGCACTTTGTGAGATTAGATTCAAAATCGTGACAGGAGTCCGAACTGTAGTAGCTAGAACTACAATTCGCGCCCTCGCGCGGGGAACGGAGTTTCGGGCAGTCTACAGTTGCATTATGGATGTTGTAGGATACTCGAAGGGATAAGAGAGATTAATACTCACCTCCTCACTTTCATCTTCAGTTTCCATTGGTGTTGCCACTTTAGACCCATCTTGACTCATGCTAACCTGTGAATCTTCACTAGAAACTGGCATAGGGTCATCTTCCTAACCTTCTTGGTCTCCATCTTCTGCTTGGAACTCCTGTGGCAATATATATACCATGTTTATTGACACTGGAAGAAATGAGCCAAACGGAACTGTTGGCTGCACTTGTTTTTTTTTTCCAAAATAACTTGCTCAGTTATTTCGGAAGCATCCTCCATGCTGTACTCTGGTACTTCAGCACTGGTGACTTCCTTCGAATCAACTCGTTTATGGTCTACTCCTGTTGGCTTCTCGACCAAAAAGGTCTATTCAGCCATGAAGGCCTCAAACATCTCATCTTCAGCCATTTCTTTCTTTTGGCCTAGTTCAACTTCTCCTTCTATTTCACTGTCACTTTCTATCAAGGCTTTTTCAAGGCCTACTAAGCTAGATCTTTCCTTGGCTTTTAGTTCAGTATGAACCTTAGCTAATTGCTCTCTGCTAACACTTCTTTTGTTCTGAGGAGCCAATTTTGGACTTTCTTTCTCCTCTGTCTGGCCTTTTGACTGGGCCAATGAAGAACTTTCACCACTTTCCTTTAGATCCTTTTGGTACATGGTGTACCTTCACTGGATCTTTCTCCTTTGTGATCTAGAGATTACTGGAACCATATTTGATTCTTTTGTCTTTGGGTGTTTGAGTAATACCCAATTATTTGAAGCCACTAAGGGAGGTTTAAACATTCTGCCCTGGTTTCCAAAGACACTTCTCTGTGCAGGTATTTCCTTAGGCTTGTTCTGTATGACAAACCAGTCTGGCACCCCGGGTACCCATGAACTCACTGATTCAATTGCTGAACTTGCTTTTCTAGTCTTTGAAACCACCTTCGAAGCTAACTTCTGAGGCCATTCACTAGCTCTGGCACCCCGTATTGAGCCTAATTTGGGCATTCTTTTAGGGTAATTGCCGCCTCTTGTACGAACTTGACTTCGGAGGCCAATCACTGGCTCTGGTTCCCTGACTTAAGCCCAATCCAGGCCTTCTCTCAAGATAATTATCTTCCATCCTGTAATAATTGGGTGGTCTGAACTCATGCAGAAGTCTCTTACCCTTGGAATGTATTCCAGTGGCTGGTGGTCCAGCCAAGAATGGTTGTTGTCAAGGACCAGTTGGGTATGGCCTATTGTTATAGGTATTGGTTGCCTTAGGGCTTCTTTGTACATCCTTATAATACTGTTTCCTATCAATTGGGAGCCCTTTCAACCATTTGTAACTTAACCTGCATCTGGGACACATCCTTTGCATGACAACTGCCTCAAAAGAGTCATCATCCAGCGTTTCCTCAGTAAAGTCATCCTTTTGATCTGCAAAGCTCTGTCTATTTGCCGGTGAACTTCTGGTATCCTTCTTAAAAGCAGTCTGACTAGTAACATGCATCTGCACATTAACCTCCTTCAATTCTTTCAAGGATAGGTTTTGGAAATCTAGCACGCCAACATTGGCTGTAACTTCCCTAATCTCTGGGAATGGGTTAGTGTCAATCCCCATAGCTTTCTCTACTTTGGCTGGGAACTTTAAACTCCCTTTTCGAATTTGTTCTTGGATCCTGTCCCGAAAAACAGTACAATTTTTAGTTGAATGAGACCAAGAATTGTGCCATTTACAGTACATTTTCCCTTTAAGTTCTTCTGGGGTAGGGATCTTAACTCCCTTTGGTAACTTTAGGAAATTTGCGGCAAGCAAATGATCAAAAATGTCATCTACTCTTGTTAAATCAAAAGAATACTTCCTATGAAGGTCTTTCTTTTTAAATTGCTGGTCTACTGTAGTGTCCATATGAATTAATGCCTCACAGGTCATAGGCTCTTTTCTTATCATCTCTGCTACATCAATTTCATAATTAGGGTCTCTATAATAAGTCTTATATGATGCATTACTTCGATCATGTTCTTCCTCAAGTAAAGATTTATATCTAGACATTTTATAGGTTAATTCCACCAAGTCCCGAAACTCAGTTGAATCGAACTTCTTTTAAAGCCTAAACTCTAAAATATTTTGAGCCAATCTCACAAATTCAGGCTTTGGTAGAATAACCCTACACTTGTTTCGTGCCCTTTTGAATCTGGCAATAAATTGAGCAACCTTCTCATAAGGCCTTTGGCTCAACCTTGCCAAATCTGCCATGGAAACTTCAGGCTCTGTTTGGAAGAATTGGGCATGAAATGTCTCCTCCATTTGCAACCAAGTTTGGATAGAACCAGGTGTATGGTTAATATACCATACAAAGGCTGCCCCAGTTAAAGAATTTGGAAAGAGTCTTAACTTCATATAGTCATTGTTAGTAAATTCACCACATTGGGCTGCGAACTCGACAATGTGTTCTACTGTTGACTGGTTTCCATTTCCATAAAAGAGAGCAAAGTCTAGTATTCTAAATCCTCTTGGGTATTCATGCACCTTATCCACCCATTCCAGGTATGGCTTCCCATGCACAGGAGTCTGAACCCCCCGAGCCATAGGTCCACACATCTCTCTGATAATATCAACAATTTGGTCCCTAAGAACCATATTCTGTCCTTGTTGGACTACTACTGGAGGAACAAACACAGGGTTTAGTGGAAAATCGTGTGCTTGAGGCCCTCTTAGTCCATAGGGAGGTATATTTGGGACTGGTTGTCCCTATGGTACTGGCTACTGTTGAGGGTATGGTTGACCTTTTTGAGTCTGTCCTACGAAAGGACCAGCGAAAGGTGCTGCAATAGAAGGAATATGTGTTGTTTCTCTCCCAACTGCAAGAAACCCTTCCAATCCCCCAGGTATGAATTCAAACAAAGGATTAGTGAACCCTCTTGTGCTAGGCATGGCTTCAAATATGGGATTTGGAAATATTCTTATGCCATTTTCTTGTGTTGGTCCAGATCCACCAATTTGTATAGCTTCACTATTAGGTAATGAGACATTTTGATTCACCCCAGGCCTCGAAAGAGGATCATACCATGACTGAGGCATAGGTGATGGTCTTTCATAATTTTGATTACTAGTTTGACCATTGGTATGTCCACTACTCTGCATAAGCTATTTATCTCTAGCCAATCTTTGTTGAAGAATATTTGAATTTTTCTCCATATGCCTTGTGCTAGTTGGTTGATGGGAATTCATTCGATCCATGAAGGATGTTACCCATCTTTCCATTGTATATATTAACTGTTGTTCCATGGCATCTACCAATCTTCTCCATGGATTCATTTGCTGGGTAGACGGAATAGTGGATGGTCTAATTCCATGGCTTTATTCAATATTTTCAACGTGTGGCGCATGTTCTGAGTTACTGGTCTGTTTGACCATTGGTTCTGATGAGATAGGTGCTTCCATCGAATGTGTTATCACATTATCCTCTAGATCAGGTACTTCTACCTCTCCCTTCACACCTTCTTCCAAGCGTTCATTTTCTTCTTGTCTTATACGTCTAGCCAATTTAGTGTCCCACTGGGCATGCCAAAAATATATGTTGACTTTTTGGCTTTCGAAGGTTAATAATGTAATTTTAAGCGTGCTAATAAGGATTAATTAGTCCTTATAGAATATTAATTGCCAAACAATTATCAAATGATTGTATTATAGTTCTCTTAGCTTCAATGAAGAGGACTTTTACTGGTGGCTTGTTTTGGAGAATTTAGTAAACAACAAAAAGTGAAGAACAATTTCAAAATCTAAATTTCATTAAGTAAAATGAAAACTTACAATGATATGACCCAGCCTCGTAGAGGTTTACAGCAACAAACTATTTGAAACTACTCCTAGGAAATGAAGTGCAATACAAGAATTGAAGTGTAGAAATGTAAAGAACTATAAAAACTAGAAGGAAAAACGAAGTAAATAATCTGGTTTTTTGATCTAAGTCTAGGTCCTCTATTCCGGGGCCTTCTCTGCTATTTATATTTTTCAATGATAACCGTCGAAGTGGGCTTTCAACAGTCACGCCCCAACCCTGCCCTTAAAAGGTTGGGCATGACCTATGCAGAAATAGACACTTAACCTGATATATATATATATATATATATATAACATAGGTGCCTGAATGGAAGCATTGACATCATAGGATAATATATAAGAAAGTATGACATCCATTGAGCTACCACTACCATGCCAGGATCACAGATATCGCATAAGATGAATAGACATAAGGAGATACACATTTGAGAACTAGTTATATACATATGCATATACAGAAGCAGCCCCATGGTTGGGTGTATAACAAAAACATTATATACATTTCCTCCTAAGCCAATAACTAGAGTATACGCCATAATCTAGCAAAACACCACAAAATGAACGGCTCCGATTAAGGGCCTGGCTATGCTTAGGCTGACAAAAGTGTGACGGTGTCAGGGCTAGGACCGACCTCTAGGTTGGTTACCTATAGAAACAGACATAACATAGAGTGAGACAGGCTCAGTGAACAATAATACTTAAACGCGTCAATACACCATTAACATTGTAACACATATAAAAGCGTAAGTAATGCGGGAATCATGTAGTGAGTCTGAATTTGTACACATTTGCCGAACGACTTTATCGGTTCACAATTTCATAGATTGGCCCTTGGCCTGATGGGTTCACACGTTCACAAATTAGCCCTTGGCTTCATAGTTTCATAACTTGGGTTCATAACTTCACAAGTTGGCCCTCGGCCTCATAGATTCATACTTTACAAGTTGGCCCTCGGCCTCATAGATTCACACTTCACAAGTTGGCCCTCGGCCTCATAATTTCATACTTCGCAAGTTCTTTCGATACTTTCACAACTTCACACTGTTTCTCAATTTCATAATTTCACATTTCTTCCCAAGTAGCATACATGTTAAATATAACGTCAATAACAATAACACTTAGCATGATTAAGATACATCTAGTACTATTACTCATTGTGTTGCGGTGGGGCACTAGGTCCTCCTGAAGCGTGTCCTACACATGCACAAAGATACAAATTAGTTCCCCTTTTCTTGTTAAATCAATTCTTGACTCGTTTTACTTCGACTAAATTAACAAACATCAAAACAACATCAATTGCAGGTTTCGACAACATTAGAGGATCTAGCACGCAAAACGGAGCAACCCGTGTTTTCTAGCCTGGGCCGCACGTGCGGCAGTGAGCCCCGCACGTGCAGCAAAGGGTCCCGCACGTGCGGCAGTGATGCCCTGCACGTGCTTTTTTAGCAGTGTTCAACACCAAAAATTCACCATTTCCCCGCACTTGAGGCCATGACTCCGGCACGTGCAGCTGGGGTTCCCGCACGTGCGGCCTTGGCCCCCGCACGTGCGGCGATTCTGTTCAAAATTGTCCAAAAATTCCTTCAAAATTCCATTTTTGTTTGGGTATCTTTGGAGGCTCATCTTAACCATAAATTGATAGTCTAAAGTTCCTAATTCATGTGATTAGGAATCAAAATACATACATCAAGTGAGTATAAGTTAGATCATTACTCTTAAGGTCATAAACTCATAAACATAAACCCATAAACACATTCACTCTCATGAGATTCTAACGTAAACACATATGCACAAAACCATGTCATATAATTGAATTCAAGCAAAGGAATTGAAGGAGTGAGCTTCTTATAGCTACTTCAAATTAAATCCAAACATTCACAAATAAGGTTATCTTGCCAATTTCCTTCTTACACACACATAGCACCACAATCTCAACCCTTAAGTGACATGATTATGAGGATAAGATAGACATCTACATACCTTAAACTTAATTTTCAAATCCCCAACCTTCTTGATGCTCCACTCTCATTAACTTTCAAGTCTTCTCTCCCTTAGTCTTTTTCCTTAGGAGTTATTTTGAATTAGAAGGTTTTTGATCAAATGGCCCAAGAACACATATATATCTTATAAAGAGTGAATAAGATAAAATCCAATCGTTTAATCATTCCCAAATCAAATTTCTGCAACCATGCTTATTATTACTTAAAAATTATGCTATTGCCAAATATAAAATCAGTTTCAGATTACCAAATCTCTAAGACTCTCAATTTCTGATTTACACATTCTAGGTGTGACAGATACTCTCCTTGCCCAACATATATAGGTTAAATTCATAACATCTATGTACTTAAACTTAATTTCTCATGAAATTTTTCATTAAAGATGTAAATGCACAGAATAAAGGACTAAAAACATTCCAGAAACATATACGAGGGTCGGGTTATTACACTCTCCCCCCCCTTAAATAAGTTTGGTCCCTCAAACTTGTTTTACCTCTAGATAGAAACAAATGTGGATATTGGTGTTGCATTTCTTCTTCTTTTTCCAAAGTAGCTTCGGTCCCATAGTGTTCTTGCCATTCTACTTTTACCATTGGAATTTCTCGATTCCGTAACTGTTTCACTTGTCGATCCATAATCCGAATTGGTTTCTCTTCATATGCCAACTTATCATCTAAGATGATCTGGTGATAATCAATGATATGGGATGGATCCGGAAGATATCCCCGAAGCATAGAGACATGAAACACATTATGCACTTGGCTCATACTGGGCGGGAGGGCAACTCGGTAAGCTACCGGACCCACTCGTTCTAAAATTGGAAAGGGACCAACATATCGGGGTGTTAACTTCCCCTTTTTCCCGAATCTCAGATGTCTTTTCAGTGGGGTGACTTTCACGAACACATGACCATCCACTTCAAATTCCAAATCCCTTCGTCAGTTGTTCGCATAACTCTTCTGTCTGCTTTGAGCCGTTTTCAATCTTTCCCGGATAATTTTAATCTTTTTAGTTGTTAATTGCACAATTTCAGGCCCTAGCAGTGATCTATCCCCAACTTCAGCCCAACACACGGGGGACCGACATGGTCTTCCATATAGAGCTTCATAAGGTGCCATCTCAATACTCGAATGGTAATTATTGTTGTATGCAAACTTTACCAACGGTAGATGGGTTTCCCAACTTTCTTGAAAATCCAGGACACACATTCGGAGCATATCTTCTAGAGTTTGTATCGTTCTCTCGGATTGACCATTGGTCTGGGGGTGAAAAGCTGTGCTGAACTTAAGTTCTGTACCCATAGCTTCCTGCAAACTTCGCCAAAATCTTGAAACAAACTTGGGATCCTTATCCGACACAATTGAAACTGGAACACCATGAAGCCTTACAATTTCATTCACATAAAGTACTGCGAGTTTATCCGCATTATATTGAGTCTTCACTGGTAGAAAGTGAGCAGACTTAGTTAATCGTTCTACAATGACCCAAATCGAATTCATACCTCGAGGAGTCCGTGGTAACCCCACAACAAAATCCATAGTCAAATGTTCCCACTTCCATTCCGGGATTGGAAGGGGTTGTAATAATCCTGCTGGTTTTTGATGCTCCGCTTTTACTTGCAGACATTGTAAACACTTAGAAATGAAGTCCGCGATCTCCTTTTTCATACTTGGCCACCAGAAGTTTTGTTTTAGATCCTGGTACATTTTAGTACTTCCCGGATGCATTGAAAATCTTGAGGCATGTGCTTCTTCCATTAATTTCCGCTTAAGTTCCAACACATTGGGGACACATATTCTGTTTTGAAACTTGAGCACCGAATCCATTAAGCTGAACCCCGATTTTGGTTTTTCTCCAACTCATCACATATCTTCCTTAGAGCTGCATCCTCCATTTGATGTAACTTTATCTCTTCAAGTAAAGTCGGTTGAGCCATTACTGCTGCTATTACAGCCTCCTGTCCACGTACCACAAGATCCACATTCAGTTTATCTAATTCAATCACCAACTCCTTTTGTTCCGTAAATAGGTTTGCCAGATCCCCCCTATTTTCCGACTAAGTGTATCTGCAACCGTGTTGGCTTTACCAGGATGGTAATGGATCTGCAAATCATAGTCCTTAATCAGCTCTAACCACCGCCGCTGACGCATGTTCAATTCCTTCTGGGTAAAAAGGTACTTGAGACTTTTGTGGTCGGTATAAACTTCGCAAGTAGTGCCATACAGATAATGCCGCCATATCTTCAAAGCAAAAACTACTGCTGCTAGCTCAAGGTCGTGTGTGGGATAATTCTTTTCATGGGGTTTCAACTGCCGAGAGGCATAAGCGATAACTCTTCCATTTTGCATAAGTACACAACCAAGCCCTTTATGTGAAGCTTCACTGTAGATTACAAAACCTTCGGTACTAGACGGTAAGGCCAGAACTGGAGCTGTAGTTAACTTCGTTTTCAATTCCTGGAAAACAGATTCCCGCTCTTCTGACCATTCAAATGCAACCCCCTTTCGAGTCAGTTGTGTAAGCGGTACAGCGATTTTGGAAAAATCTTGAACGAATCTCTTGTAATATCCGGCTAATCCCATGAAACTACGCACCTCAGTTACATTGGTAGGAGTTGGCCAATTCACAATCGCCTCAATTTTGTGCGGATCAACAGAGACTCCTTCCTTTGTTATTACATGCCCCAAAAATGCCACCTCTTGTAGCCAGAATTCATATTTCTTTAGCTTTGCATATAACTTCTTCTCCCGAAGTGTTTGAAGGATTTGGTGAAGATGATCCTCGTAAGCCTCTGCACTCTTTGAGTATATAAGGATATCATCGATAAAGACCACCACAAACTCGTCCAGGTAAGGCTTAAAGACACGATTCATTAGATCAATAAATGCCGCTGGTGCGTTAGTAACTCCAAAGGGCATAACCAGAAATTCGTAATGATCGTACTGGGTCCGAAAGGCTGTCTTCTCCACATCATTAGCTTTGACCTTCAATTGATGGTATCCAGACCATAGATCAATTTTTGAGAAAACTTGTGCCCCTTGTAGTTGGTCAAATAGATTGTCAATCCGTGGTAAGGGGTACTTGTTTTTGATCATTACCTTATTGAGTTCTCTATAATCAATACACAAACGGAGTGTTCCATCCTTCTTTTTCACAAATAGAACTGGCGCACCCCAAGGGGATACACTCGGATGGATGAATCCCTTATCAAGCAAATCCTGTAACTGAATCTTTAATTCTTTCATTTCAACTGGCGACATCCTATACGGAGTCTTAGAAATAGGTTGAGTTCTCGGTGCCACGTCAATTATAAACTCAATTTCACGATCCATCAACTGCCCTGGCAATTCTTCGGGAAAAACATCCGGAAATTCACTAACAACTGGAATCATATCAATATCCCTATTCATCACTTGTCCCCCCGAAATACTGCAGAAATACCCTTAACACCCTTTCTGAATTAGTTTACAAGCCTTGACTGCAGAGTTCAGATAAGGCGGAGAAGTCACTTCTTATCCCTGCACAATAGACTCTGATTGTCCCGGACGGTGAAAACTGATTTGCTTAGTCAAACAGTGTATAGTTGCACCATAATCACTCAGCCAATCCATTCCTAGAATAACATCAAAATAGGTCATGTCGAGAGGTAACGGCTTAGCATACACCCGAATATCTCCAAGTTGGAGTTCGCAAGCTAAATATACAGAAGCAGAAAGCATAGTGTCTCCCAAAGGTGAAGACACACACAACATATAAGACAAGTTTTCTTCAGTTTTATCTAGATTAGGAGCAAATAGTTTTGACACAAAAGAGTAGGTGGACCCAGAATCAAACAATACATGAGCAGAATGACCGTGAACAATAAATGTACCTGACACCACTATTGTCTCGTTTTGTACATCACCTGGAACCAACGCGAACACCCTGCCTTGCCTCGCAGTATCTTTATTATTAGTAGGTTTAGCAGCTGCCTTTGTGTTGGGGGTTGGTGTAGACCCCGCGGAACTTGTAGCAGTCCTATTGCCCTTTTGTTGAGTCCACTGTGGACAATCCCTTACCAAATGACCCGTTTTACCACACTTAAAACAAGCTCCAGTCTTCCAGTGGCAAGTCCCACGATGCTGCCTTCCACAGTCTGGACACACAGGAGTGGAATTTTGAGAAGGGGTGGTGGTGCTGGAGTTCCCTGAATTAAGCTTCTTATTTCGTGGAGTAATAGATCCCTTTGACCATTGATTGTTCTGCCTCTTCCTTTCCACTCGGAAATCTGATTCTGAGCTGCAAGATTTCCTTCTGCTATAACAGCCATTTCTAACACATCAACATAAGTAGGTAGCTTTAACATATTGACTCGGTCTAGGATAGCTCCCCGTAATCCCCCTTCAAATTTTCGTGCCTTCTTATAATCCGTATCTACCATATGAGGCGCAAACTGAGCTAATTCAGCAAATTGAGCTTCATATTCTGCAACGGTCTTACTTCCTTGTCTAAGGGTTCCAAATTCAGTCACCTTTTTATCTTGTATACTTTGGGGAAAGTACTTATCATAGAACAGCTCCAAAAATCTATCCCATGTTAAGCCTTGATGCACAGTTCTCGTGAGCATCCACCATCTTCGCGCCTCGTCTTCAAGAGTAAAGGCAGCAAGTTGCACTTTCTGGACTTCAGTACATGGAAATACTTCGAATAGTTTCTCTATTCCCAGCACCCATGCTTCAGCTTTCATCGGTTCTATTCCTCCCTTGAATGACGGTGGTTTCATCTTTTTAAACTCCTTTGTGAGTGTAGACACCCCATTTTTGACCGTCCTCAAGACTTGGACGACACCGCTTGAACACTCGGTGATCATCCTTGTTTGTGTTTGTCTTGAGTTCCCGAAGGTCTCGGCTACGCGCCTTACCTCAGGATCTCTCGACTCGACTGTTTTGTGTCTGGCTTTGCACCAAACACTTGTGTTTTGCCTTTGAGGGGTAGGGAATGGCTTGTTAACCATCCCCACACATCACCGGCCATGGCTTGAGGCCACCGGCCACTAGTTTGTTGCCACCGGCCAAATGTTTGGCCGACCGGCACTCTTTGTGGCCGGCCGACCATCTATTTTGGTCAAATTGCGTTTTTGGCCGGCCGACCATTGTGCATCTACTTTTGCAGATATTTTTATGCCAGTTGTGCTAGCTGGCATACACCTTTGCTCCCCTCCATACACGTGTATGGAGGGATCTCCCTCTTGACTAGCTTACTTGAGAAGCTTTGCAAGAGTGAGCTCTATAAGAGGGAGCCTCTTCTCCCTCCATTAGGGTTACAAAATTTTCAGAGGAGCTCTGATATTAGGGTTGGAGTTTGTATCTATTCCATCTCTATATCTCTCTTTTTGCCTTGTGTGTGTGTTTAGTCTTACTATTGCACACAAACACCTAGTCCTACACCTTCTCTTGGTTGCTGAGGAACCAGAGGGCTGTTCTTGGAGTTCTTGACTTGGTTTGGAGCTAAGGAAGCAGCTGGAGTGCTGTTCTTGAAGAGGGTCATCAAGGATAAGGTTCTTGTCCCTTTTTACCCCATTTTTGCATAGTCTTTTAGCCTATCTTGCAACTGTTTTTAGACTTTGTATATAACTAATAAAAGTCTTGTTTTTACTTGCTTAAAATAGTTTTTTAAGGTTCCTTTGAGCTTTGGGGTTGTTTCACCCCTCTTAGGGCTTGTTGGCCCCATTTTTTTGTGCTATTTTGGTGAGCTCCGAGACCACCTTGTTTGGGCCTCCTCACCACTGAAATCTTGAGGGATTTCAGTGGTGAGGATAGTGCCTTAAAGGTCCTAAGAAGGAGACGGCCACCTCATCTCCTTGTTGTCTTCAATGGTGGCCTTTTAAGCCTCATGTGTGAGCATCTTGTTTAAGTGTATGATGGCCATGCCTTAGCTATTTTTTGTGCTTATATTTCCATGTATCACCTCTATTTTTACTTGGTTTAGACACACCTTGCATGCCTTGCATACTTGTCTTGTAATGCCATGTTTTAGCCTTAACATGCTTTGTGCTTTGAGCCTTGTTCTAGCATGTTTTTGGCTTAGCTTTGTGAAGCTTATATGCATGTTTTGATGTGCTTGAGGTTTGTTTTTGGTCATTTGGGTTGTCCATGCTTTGCTTTGTATAGCTACCATGTAACGTCTCTTGTATGCCTTGAGCATTGACCCCTCTAGCATGCCATCCTTGCATCATTTCAGTGGTTTGTAACCACTTTTCATGTCATTTTAGTCCTCATGGTATGCTTGTATACTTGCATTTGATGTCCCTTTAATGCTTTACAAGGTTGTCATCTTATGCTCCATGTGTGGCCTCTTTTGTATGCCTGCATGTTTAGACCACTTAGATGCCATCTTGGCGTGTCCTTAGCTTTGTTTAGGTCTGCCTTGGACATGTTTTAAGTCCTTTTAGCTTTGTGAGGCTTGTTTGACTTAGCCATGGTTTAAGCCCCTTAGGCTTTCCTTGAATCTTGTACCATTGTTGCATGTTTAGCTTGTCTTGTTTACTTGGTTTGGCACCTTTATAACATGATTTTCAGAGCTTTCTATGCATGCTATATGTCCATGTTTATCTTCTTTTAAGTGTGCTTAAAAGTTGTCTCTTTGATGCCTAGGTGTTGGTCCTTGTGTGCATGTATGTTTGCATGTCCTTTTGCCTTCATTCTTGAGCATGTTGGCCACTGTTTTGGGCTTAGTATAGAGCTGCCCAAATTAGTTTAAGTCCATAGTTCGCATGTTGTTGCATGCTCACCTTGTGTGTTGTTGCATACTTGTGTGTTGTCACATGTTTCGGTTGTTTAACATGTTTGCTCCATGTGTTGTGGCATGATTGAATGAAGTCACATGCTTGCTTGCATGTTTGAACATCCCCATTGTATTTGGCATACTTATTGGTTAGCATGATTGTCACATGCCTTGTATGCTTGTTCGCATTGTTCATGTTGCATATTAGCTCGTATGTCTAGGTTGCATTGCATCGACATGCATGCTTAGCCTCTTGAATTGAGTATGATAGAGGTTGAGCTCCTTGCTTGTTCATGTGCATTTCATTTGAAATCAAAGTGCATAACTTGGTTTCTTGGGCCATCACGCATCGAAATGCGCAATTGGTGGTCCGAGAACTGAGAACCATGTCCCTTTGAGTCATAAACATGATAAGGGATGTGTTGGTGCACACATTTGCTTGAAATGAATTGCTATGCCTTGTTTTGCCCTCTGCTGCTGTCGAAACAGGGTTCTGTAAGAAGATTTGGCCGGCCGGCCATCTTTAGTGCCGACCGACCAATAATTGGTGGCCGATAGCTTAACCAGTGGCCGGTGATCATTTCCTTTGGCCGGCGACCATTTCCCTTGGCCGGTGGTATCCCACAGGGTTCATAGAGTGCACCTTGGGATTTGTACAATGGTCAGAGGAGCAGAGCAGGGAAAACAGAGGCAACTTGTGCATGGCAGTGGACTTCTGAGCGGAGCCGAGCACGCATTGCATTGGGCCCTCTTCCCGAGGCTGTTTACTGTTTTATTAGATTAGTTAACTTGCTTAACTAGTTTAATTGGTCTGTAATATTTAATTAGCTTGTAGGTTAGTTAAATTTGTATTATTCTTTCTGTCCCTCCGAGTGAGGGTGTATTTGTAATAAGTGTGGGTGCATGTGGGCATGCCTTCCAACCCCCATTTCTTTCTCCCTTTTACTTACCTGCTTTGATGGTTAGTATTAGGACATTTTTGAATTAGCATACCTTATGCTATGCATGCGTGCATCATTCATCAGTATTCCAAATCTCCCTTTTACTTACCGGGCTCGGCGCATCATGCTAACAGCATAGTATTCCAAATCTAACTTGAATACGTGCTACTTGTTGCATCCTACATGCCATCCTAGGATAGCCGAGCCTATTGTAGTTGCATCTCGCATGTGTTGCATTAGCCATCTTAACATGAACTAGGATCATGCATATGATTACTAACTAGTTTCTGTTTTGGCTTGGAGTACTCGGTAAGCATTTATGTTTTAGCATCCTTGCAGTGAATGTTAACATGACAACATGCTTACCATGTGGCTAAATGCTTATATGATATAACTACCTGAGTGCCTGTGGGTGAGGGTTGGATTGTTTAAGTTGGAACAACTCATTGGAATCCGTATTTTAGCCTACTTGCGAGTAGCAAATTTCAAATCACTTTGTTTTCAAACAAACGGATATGAAATGCTTCGTTCCAAATTAGGCGATCTAGTCTATACTTTTGTGTTGTGCGCATCACATAGTATGATTAGCTAATTAATCGGAATAAGAACGCATGTGTTTTCAAAAATAAGATATCATGGTTAGTAGAGGCCGATCTTCGGATCGGGTGAGAGGGGGTGCTCATAGCTGACCTTCCCCAATCGTACCCAAGTTCCCGAGCTGAGGCAACTTTGGTGATGACGGACACGTGGCCTTTGGCAAACGAGTCAGGGTTTCCTAAATTCCCCAAAATCAAATATTTAGGTGGTGACTCTGTATCTGGCAAAGCAGTCCATGTTTGGCACTTCTTTTCTAAAATTTTGTTTTCTCAAAACGATTTACTGGATTTGGACTCTTTGGTTCAGATTAAGAACCGTGACAATTTGAGTCCGAACTGTAGGAAGAGGCCCTCACCCGGGGCGCGTCTACAGTGAGTGTAATGGTTCGGTCCTCAGCGTGAAAATCTTGTACTACAGGTGGAGGTACCGGTGGCGGTGGCGGTTGCGGTTGTTGCCGTTGTTGCCTTAAGGTCTCTGCCATTTCCATCATCATTCTTTCCATTTGGTCCAACCGCGCTGCAGTAGCATCTTTCGGATCTTCTGTCCTTGTTCTCACCATGACCTTCATAACATTCAAGTATATCCAATAAACATAATTGAAATTGTTAGCATTAGCAGAGTACACTAAACGTTGCCATCGATATTTCATACATTTTTAGGATGCCATGCATGATGTCTAAGTCTTTTCTAGACATCCTAAGGCTCAATGGATTCGTGTGTGAGATAGCAACTCGTGCTCTGATACCACTTGTCACGCCCCAACCCTGCCCTTAAAAGGTTGGGCATGACCTATGCAGAAATAGACACTTAACCTGATATATATATATATATATATATAACATAGGTGCCTGAATGGAAGCATTGACATCATAGGATAATATATAAGAAAGTATGACATCCATTGAGCTACCACTACCATGCCAGGATCACAGATATCGCATAAGATGAATAGACATAAGGAGATACACATTTGAGAACTAGTTATATACATATGCATATACAGAAGCAGCCCCATGGTTGGGTGTATAACAAAAACATTATATACATTTCCTCCTAAGCCAATAACTAGAGTATACGCCATAATCTAGCAAAACACCACAAAATGAACGGCTCCGATTAAGGGCCTGGCTATGCTTAGGCTGACAAAAGTGTGACGGTGTCAGGGCTAGGACCGACCTCTAGGTTGGTTACCTATAGAAACAGACATAACATAGAGTGAGACAGGCTCAGTGAACAATAATACTTAAACGCGTCAATACACCATTAACATTGTAACACATATAAAAGCGTAAGTAATGCGGTAATCATGTAGTGAGTCTGAATCTGTACACATTTGCCGAACGACTTTATCGGTTCACAATTTCATAGATTGGCCCTTGGCCTGATGGGTTCACACGTTCACAAATTAGCCCTTGGCTTCGTAGTTTCATAACTTGGGTTCATAACTTCACAAGTTGGCCCTCGGCCTCATAGATTCATACTTTACAAGTTGGCCCTCGGCCTCATAGATTCACAAATTCACAAAGTGGCCCTCGGCCTCATAAGAACAAGACTCTAATTTTGATGCTTTCATAGAAGTTGACTTTGGAGAAGATCTTTTGATCAGTGATCAAAAGTTGTTACCTGGCTACGTCCACTCCTTTCCTCCGTACTGGCGTTAATCCACTAATCAAATGGATTAGTGAAGAAACCTAAAACATTTACATCCACTTCTTCCAGGGTTTTCACTGAGACAACCCCCAATTCTCTACAACAAACATACTAGGTTTAAGCTCACTCAAAACCACAACATCCACAACAAAAGCCTAACACTTAACTAGATTTACAAAATCTAGAAAATGGGCTTCTTAGGGGGAACTGATACTCTTGGCCCCAATGTAGTCTCTATGTGAAACACGTGTGGTGTGCCTCGTAATAGTGTATAAGCTACACTAGAGGGATGAGTATAATATAATACCTTCTACAAGCAAAGAACTCCGAGTCTCCCATGGAGCTAGCTATTCCAAGATTTATGTTGAAGGTATCAAGATGACACTTTCTATCTCGAGATGTGTATGAAGGTGTAAAAAAGTTGGTATAGCTCTAGGTGCCTTTCTTTCATTAGAAAACTCCAAATGGGAGTATTGGAGCATTTATAGCTGAGCCTCCAATGAATAGTTGACAACTAGTTTTAGCCTCTCTCTCATCAAAAAACTCTAAATGGGAGTATTGGAGAATTTATGGTCAAAACTTCAACTAGTTAACAACTATTTTTTGGAAGTTTCAAAGTGTGTCGACCATATGTTGTTGTCTAAGAAGTACAAACACTTCTAAAAAGGTGGCGTCTCCATGTCAAACATTGGCACTCGTTGAATAAACATCAACACTCATCGTTGGGCATTTCCCGACATGTCTTTGACACTCATCCAAACGTCTCATTTTTAAAATTTTGTTTAGATCCTAACACGCTTCTAACATTTGGAGGACACACATGTCCTTCACTTAGACATGCGTGAAACTAATTATAAATTTTAACAAAATAACTTAGGATACAATGATAAAAGAAAAAAACTATAAATTTATAGGAATTAGTATTATGTTACATTTTTTTTGCCCCTTATTTTTGAATAATATATTCAAATATATGACATATATAAAACTATTTAATTTGATAGATCTTTTTTGATTCCATGTATTATTCTCATTATGCACATAAGGGAGGAGCACTGTTCTGTACTGTTTATGTATGAATGCATGGAAAACCTTTTGCATACAGACTGTCACAGCTCATTGGGCATTGTTTAATTACTGTATTGGCTTCCGCCAGGCCCTGTACTCTGTTTTACTGTATTACTGTTAAGCAGGCCTTCGGTAATCTCGGATTACTGGCCGGTTACGGTGCTAAACCCATAGGGCCGGGTTTGGGTCGTGACACTTGCAGTTAGGCTTCCCTCTTCATTTTGAATTTAAACTTTGTGAGTAACTGTTAGGCCACATCATCTTATGTCCCTCGATTGTTCCAGTGCTACGCAGATCCATTATTACCAATATGAACTGCCACATGTCTGACTTTGATTGACAACTTGTATTAACTCCGCACATTGCCCTCTTTGTGCCACGTGTTAAATTGTGATTGGCTTTTACAAATTATACAGTCAACGGGCTCCTAGCATTTTCCATTGAAAAAACTTCACAATTCTTGAGTTTTGATTTTCCTTCTTGAGTTCATGCATTTTCCAATTTAAGATTTTATTTATTTATATTTTATTCAAGAGATACGAGTAATTATAAATATGAAATATATTATACTAATTTATGACCATAAAAGTAAAACTTTTATTTCATAATTTGTTAGCTAAAAATGAACAATCACCAACCAACCAATAACTATACCCATGCCAACGATATAGCTCCCATAATGCTCCTCCCTATAAGAGTTAAAACTTATAATCTCCCACCACAAAATTATGTGACATAATTATTAGGCAAAAAGTTCTAATTATAATTGCACGATGGGTTTAATGTACCGGAAAAGTGTGTTACATGCAATTAATTAGTTATTTTCCATTTAGTTAGTAGTTTTACATGTAATTTTTGGCTCTAGACACCACTTTATTTGGAACAAATATTTTATCAATTATTTAATGTACGATAAACATGTAAATACCATATTTAGAGGAATTTAGTCTAAACTCCTCAATTATACCATTGTTTGTTGAAAAGGACAACCTAATTTATTTATTTATTTTATTTATTTATTTATTTTTCATAAATCCTCTAAAGAGAAAACACATAATTGAGTAAGAACAAAATAATATATATATATATATTTTCTTTTTTAGACTATATTGTAAGAGTAACATGTTACTGTAAAACATAATAATATGTCACTGTCAAATAGATCAATTGTCAAACAGAGTAACTTGTTACTGTTACTGTTTACATTAATTTCAATGATAATAATTTTTATTTTTTAAAGAATTTCATAATCAACATGAATTTTATTTGATAGATCTTGATGAAAAAATTCTAAAAATATTAATTTTATTAAAAACTGACATTTACATCAAAAGTTATATTATTTTAAAGTTTAATATTTTGATAATAGTGATATTTGTTAAACTTTTCAAGGAAAACTTTTTGTACTTATCTTTAATGCATTAAAATTTTATTATGAGGAGATTTTGATTAAATCCCCCTAGTATTTATCAATTCTACATACCCATTAATGTCCAGCGATAAAATTTGATTAGTGATTGTATTTTTCATCTTTATAAATATTTCTTATACAATTCATAATTTATTCAATAAATATTTTTAGATATGCAAAGTATTATACAACATTTCATTAGGTCACAGGCTACACAAGATTCCACCCATGTAGTATAGCATAATTCAAAGATCCTTAAAAAATTATCAAATTTTTACTAAAATATCTCACATGAATTTATACCTAAAAGTTGAAGGAAGAGGTTAATTATACACACACTTTTTCTTAAAAAAGTCATATCATATGACCTATTATTCTTTACTGTTACATGTGTGAAAATGAAATGTTTGAGACTTTTAACTTCTTTTTTTTTTTACAATTTTATCCATAATTATATGTTATGATAGGTGTTAATTTTTAATTTGTAGCACATTTAATGATTAACGGTCCAATTCCCTTATTACATCGTTGTAACTGCATTTGTGAGTCAAATGTATGGAGCTCTAATATTACTCGTGTGTGGAAAAAATGAATTTAAACATTGATTTGATTCATAATCAGCACCACTGTGTTCAAATTAGTATGGATCATAAACAAATAGAAAATTGTACTATACATTCCCCTGAAAGAGGTGAATCATATGCATCCGTAATTATCTTATTTTCTTCTTTAGTTATGATTAATTTTTTTCTTTAGTTATGAAATTATTTTAATTATGACTCATGAGATTTGTAGTTATGCCTCATGTGGTGTTTGATTATAACATTTTATTTATTTGTTTATAATTATAACTTAGAAAATATGAAATTACGCTATTTTCTTTTTAATTATAACTCTTTTCCTATGGTACACACTTTTTGAAAAGTGTGTACCATCTTCTTTCACAAAACAAATACTATTTAGCTTATTTGGTTTCACAACTCAATTTTTTTTGTTTTTACTGAATTTTTTTAATATTTTAAACAATTTTTAAAATTTTTAGATACACCTAACATAAATACATTTAAAAATATAATATTTGTGAAAAACCATCCTTAAAAAAATCACAAAATACTATATATATATATATATATTTGAAAATTCAGTACATTTTTCATATTTTTATATATTTATTGATTATTTAAAATATTTTTTTACAAATATTTTACTTTTTAAATACATCTAAGTAAGGTACATCTAAAAAAGTATATATATATATATATATATATATATTGTTTAAAATTTTAAAAATATTCACTAAAAAATTGAAAAACAAAAAACTCAATTTCCAAAAAAATGAATTTAGAAAATTGAAACCAAACACAGTGATTAAGTTTATAATCCTTTTTGATTTAACACACACCAAAAAAAATAAAAAAATGAAAGTTTTTTTTTTAAGTGTAATTCATTTTTAAAATGATTTGAACCACACAAAGTTTATAATAGATTTAAATTGTAAATACTTTGCAGTTACATAATATATCTATTAACCAAATCTGTACTGTTAGGTCCCTACTTGTTGCCAATTCCGCGAACAAGCTTGGATTAAATGCATTGTAATTTTCCTAGGGTTTTTTGTCTTCCCGCTCGAGCGGGAAAAGATACAGTCGAGCGAAGTTTGTACCTTCTTAATAGTTTGGCTTGTTTGTAAAAATACTGGGAGGTGTGTTTCTGCACTCGAGCGTGGGTTTCAACGCTCAAGCATAGACCTATTTAATCGCACGCATTTTAGTGACTCCGCTCAAGCGGCAAGTCTTGCGCTCGAGCGGGGATCGCGGCCCTGTTTACTTTAAAAGTTGCGGTCTATCTATTTTTAGGGCTAATGCTTCCAGATCTGTTTTGGGGGCTCTAGGGTTTTCTTCTGGGGCTATTTTGCTAGTTTTTCTTTGATGTCTGGTTGGGTATTAAACTCATGGTTTGAAGAGTATACATCAAATAGGTGATTGTTTTATTCAACAACAAGAGTGTTCTTCTTCGGTGGAATCCGGAGATTTAAGCGTGGAGTTTTCGAAGGAGTTTGATGTTGTATGCAGTCATTGATTCGACAATGGATGTTGTGGATTCAACATCAATCTGATCAATTCCAAGATAAAGGTTGTGATGAAAGAGATACAGATTGTTGAAGACAAATTGACAGTGTTTAGGTAATTTGTTTGGTAAATTTATATTCTGTCTTCCTTTCATAGTGGACTGATTTGTGGTGTTTTGCCCGTGATTTTTTTAATCGCAATTGGAGGTGCTCCAATTGTGGTTTTTCTACGTAAAAAATTGTTTGTGTCGATTTATTATTTTTGAAGCAACAATCTAAATCAATTTCGTATGTGCTAGATGATTTAGATTGTTAGTTTTAATTGTTTGGGAATTCGTACAATTAAATCTTGATCTAATCACGAATCACTTAGGTTTTTCAATTGGTATCAGAACATGTCACTCTTTTGTTTTATCAAAACTATAGGAGTGTGATTTTGTGTGATTTGTGATATGGATTCAATTCGCGAAGGTAACTCGACCCATGGATCTCTGTTACTTGATGGTACAAACTATTCTTATTGGAAAGCTCGTATGAGAGCATTTTTAAAATCTATCGATGAGAAAGTTTGGCACTGTGTGATCTATAGGTGGAGTGAACCTGTTGTCACTATTGATAGTGTTGATATTCCCAAACCTCTTGATAAATGGGACACATTTGACTATCAAAACTCGAGTTGGAATGGTAAGGCTTTCAATTCCCTCTTTTGCTCCGTCACATCTGAAGAGTTTCGTCGTATTTGCACATGTGAGGTAGCAAAAGAGGCTTGGGACATTCTTGAAACTATTCATGAGGGTACTACTTCTGTTAAAAGGTCAAAACCTCAATGTCTCACCTCCTCTTTTGAAACTCTTTTTTATGCGTAATGATGAGACGTTTGATGATTTTTATGCTAAACTTAGTGACATCTTGAATTCTTGTTTCACAATCGGTGAAAAGATCCCTGAAGCTAAGGTTGTTGGAAAAATTTTGAGGTCTTTACCCAAGAGGTTCTAATCAAAAGTTACAACTATTGAGAAGGCTCAGGATGTTGATACCCTCAAGCTTGATCAGTTAGTTGGAAACTTGCAGACTTATGAAGCCCACCAGATTTCTAAGAACAAATAAAAAGATTTTGTGGCTTTTACTAGTGCTCATGAGACTGCTAAGACCCCTGAGATTGAGTTTGATCTAGAGTTCGAAATGACGGCTATGCAAACAGTTCAAAAAAAATTTTAAAGAAAAAGAAGCCTAATCTCAAGGATCCTAGTTCAAAAGATAAGAGTACTGAAAAACTCAAAACTTTTCCACGAAAAGTTGCTCCAAAAACTGAAAAGAAGACTGTGAAGGGACAAGGTGTCAAGTGTTGCGAATATCAAGGGTTTGGTTATATTGCTTTTGAATGTCCATCGAAAAAGAACAGGAAGAAAGTCTATATAGTGACTTGGGATGATGAAAGCGGGTCAGAGTAAGAACCTAAAGAAATTGAATCCGGTGAAGAAGGAGATAGTACCTACATGGCATTCTGGTCTATTGTCACCCAACTATCTCCAAAGCCAGTTGAGTTTGCTCGTGGTCAAAATTTGCACTATGCTCCTGTAGACCGCCCGAACTCCGCTCCGCGCGTGAGGGCGCGAATTATAGTTCTTAGCTACTATAGTTCGGACTCCTGTCACAGTTCTAAATCTAATCTCACAAAGTGCAATATAAGACTGATAAATCACCAAAGAGTCAAAATCCGACAAATCGTTTTGGAAAATTGATTTTAATCAAAAAGCGCCAAACATGAACTGCTTTGCCAGATTTCAGAGTCGCCACCTAAATGTTTTGTTTTTGGGAAATTTAGGAAACCCTGACTCGTGCCTAAGGCCACGTGTTCATCATCACCAAAGTTGCCTCGGCTCAGGAACTTGGGTATGAGAGGGGAAGGTCCTGAAATGAGCACCCCCGCTCGCCCGATCAAAGATCGGCCTCTACTAACATGATATGTTATTTTAAAAACAGATGTGTTCGTTTTCCAGTTTATTAGCTAACCTTACTATGTGATGCGCACATCATACAAGTATAGACTTAATCACGCGGATTGGAACAAAACAACTCATGTTTGTTTTTGAAAGTGGTTTGAAAGTGCTACTCGCAAGTAGGCTAAAACGAGGACTTGCCACCCTCCAGTGGGCTTAGAAAAACATGATTTTGCCACTTCAAGTGGGCTTAAAAAAAAACTCTCAATCACCGAGTTGTTCCAATTCAGGCAATCAAACCTTCATCCACATGCATTCATCCATTTAAACACATATGCACATAGCCTCATGGTAAGCATGCTATCATGACAATCACTTACACACATGCAAGGATGCTAAAGTGTAAAAGCTTACCTAGTACTCCGAGCCAAAACAAAAGCTATATTAGAAATCAATGCATGACCCTAACTATGTCAAGAATGCCTAAGGCAACACATGCAAAATGCAACTAAGTAGGCTCGGCTATCTAGAATCGCATATGAATGCAACACTTGATAACATGCTTTGAAACACGTATTCAAGAAACTGTACTGAAATACAATACAATTTGAATGATGCGCCGAGCCTTGTGCATGCAAGATGAATGAATAATGCACGCATGCAAAGCATAAGTATGCTAATTGAAACATGCCCTAAAACTAACCATTGAAAGCTGATAAGTAAAAGGGAGAAAGAAATGGGGTTGGAAGACATGCATCACACACACGCACGCTTATTACAAAATTTGCCCTCTCGACAGAGGGTCCGAATAATAAGCTAACTAGCTACGCTAATTAAACAAATTATTACAAACTGACTAATTTACTATGCTAAGCTAATTAATTATTACAATACCAAATTAAACTAATTAATTACAAAACATGCAATTAACTACAACTAGCTAGTAAAGCGGTAAAATGGCCTCCCGGGTAAGGGAAGCATGCATGCTTGGCCGCGTCCTCCCGGAAATCCATTACCATGCCTCATGATGCCTCTATTTGCACTCTTTTGTACCTCTAAAAATTATGCCAACTTCCAGAATATTTCTGACCCACCTTAGGAACATGTTGAAAGATGGTTGGCCAATAGGGATGGCCATCGGCCACTTCTGATAGCCGATCAGTAGCCTTGATGGCCGGTCAGTAGCTTTGATGGCCAGTCGGCCACTGCTTACTGCAATTTCTCCTTTTGCTATAACAGAGCACAAACAAAGGCATGGCAGTGTGTTTGCAAGGAAATTTGTGTGCCACTACACTCCTTATTATGTCTCAAGCTCAAAGGAGTGTAGTGCTCGGCTCTCGAGCCACCAATCATGCATCTCAATGCATGATGGCCAAAGAGGCCAAGTTGCACAAGTCAATGTCAATGAATGCACACAAATAACACATAAGGGCCTCCACCTCTATCATGCTTGATCAAGAGGGTCGACGACCGAGAAATGAGGCGCTGTAGACACCCCATTTTTGACCGTCCTCAAGACTTGGACGTCATCGTTTGAACACTCGATGATCATCCTTGTTCGTGTTCGTCTTGAGTTCCCAGAGGTCTCGGCTACGCGCCCTGCCTCAAGATCTCTCGACTCGACTGTTTTGTGTCTGGTTTTGCACCAAACACTTGTTATTTTGCTTCTGAGGGTGGGAAGTAGCTTGTAGGCCATCCCCACACCTCACCGGCCATGGCTTGATGCCACCGGCCTTGTTTCCTTGCCACCGGCCATTGGTGATGGCCGGTCGGCACTATTGATGGTCGGTCGGCATTGTGTTTGGTCGGCCGGCCACTGTTTTTGATCAATCGGCCACTTGTCCTGACCGAGACCTTTTCTTGAGGGAGCTTGACCCTTTTGAATCTTTTTTTAGCTTCTCCGAGAAGCTTGAACCTTTTGACCCTTTTTTAGCTTCTCCAAGAAGCTTGACCCATTTTAGCTTCTCCAAGAAGCTTGACCCCTTTTAGCTTCTCCAAGAAGCTTGACCCCTTTTTTTAGCTTCTCCAAGAAGCTTGACCCTTTTTAGCTTCTTGAGGAAGCTTGACCCTTTTTTTAGCTTCTCTAAGAAGCTTGGCCCTTTTTAGCTTCTCCAAGAAGCTTGGCCCTTTTTAGCTTCTCCAAGAAGCTTGAACCTTTTTAGCTTCCTGAAGAAGCTTTAACCTTGTTAGCTTCTCTTAGAAGCTTGGCACCTTGCCTTGGCCTATATAAGGAGAGCCTCTCCTTCCATTTTAGGGGTTAGAAAAATCTGATATATATCATATATATATCACTCCCTCTCTATATCTCCCTCTATCTCTACATTTGTGTGGGTTGGAGGGTGCAAAAGGGTCTTGTTCTTGGCCTATTGCACACCACTTCATAGCCACACACTTCCATCATCACTTGGAGGTTCTTGGAGCTTGTTTTCAGAGGTTGAGGGTTGCATTTTTGGCTCTAAAGGCTGCTGGTTCTTGCTGGTCTTCAAAGGTAACCCCTTTTCCCTCTTTATTCCCCGTTTTTGCACACCCTTTTAGCCTGTCTTGCTTGCGGATTTGGGCTTTGTGTATAACATAAAAAAGTTCTGTTTTTTTGTGTTTAAGATACTTCATTAATGTCACTTTTGTGTTTGGGGTCGTTTACCCCCTCTTAGGCCTTGTTTGGCCCCATTTTGTGCTATTTTTGGTGAGCTTCGGGACCACCTTGTTTGGGCCTCCTCACCACTGAAATCTTGAGGGATTTCAGTGGTAAGGATGGTGGTTTAAGGTCCTAAGAAGGAGAGGGCCATCCCCTCTCCTTGTTGTCTTCAAAAAGGGCCATTTTAGCCTCATGTGTGAGCACCATTTTTAAGTTCATGTTGGCCATGTCTTAAGTGTTATTTGTGGTTATTTTGCCATGATATAGCACTGTTTTTACTTAGTTTAGACACACCATGCTTGCCTTGCATACTTGTCTTGTAATGCCATGAATTGCCTTAACATGTGCCTAGCATTTAGACCACCATGCTTGCATGTTTTGGCTTAGCTTTGTGAAGCTTTTATGCATGTTTTAGTGTGCTTAAGGTTTGTTTTTGGTCATTTGGGTCATCCATGCTTTGCTTTGTATAGCTACCATGCAATCTCCCTTGTAGGCCTTGAGTGTTGACCCCCCTAGCATGCTTTACTTGCTTTGTTTCAGTGGTTTGGAACCACTTATCATGCCATTTCAGTCCTTATAGCATGCTTGTATGCTTGCATTTGATGCTCCTTTAATGCTTTAAGAGGTTGGTATCTTATGCTCCATGTTTGGCCCCTTTTGTATGCTTCCATGTATAGGCCATTTAGATGCCATCTAGGTGTGTCTTTGACCTTAATTTGGCATGATTTGGGACTGTTTTGATTCACTTTGATCATTTGCTTCATGTGTCATATGATCATAGTTTAAGTCCTTGGGCTTGGATGCATGCTTTGCTTGCATTGGTAGGTTGATTTGGCATCATCTTCTACACGTTTTTCAAAGCTTATCATGTATGCTATGTGCCAATGTTTGCCCCTTTTAAGTTTGCTTGAAGGTTGCTTCTATATGCTTAGGTATTCAACCATGTTTGCATCCATGTTTGTATGCTTAGGTACTTGGCTCACGACATTTTGTTGCATGTTTAAATGGTGTTGCATTTGGCATGCATTTCTTGCTAAGTTTCCTAACATGTTACATGCCCTGCATGTGTGCACGGTTAAGATTACACTTTGCATGTTTGCTAACTTGCATACTTGTTCTCATGTTCATGTTGCATACTTAGCCTCCATGCCTAGGTTGCATAACATTAAGCATGCATCTCTTGCCTCTTGAATTGATTATGATGGAGGTTGGGGCCCATTGTTTGTTTTGTGCATTTTATTCCATATTGAAATTGCACACTTTGACTCTTTGGGCCACCACGCATTGAAATGCGCGATTGGTGGTCCGAGGGTCAAGCACCATCCTCCTTTGAGTCATAAACATGATAAGGAGTGTGGTTGGTGCAAACATTGCTTGAAATGCATTGCCATGCATTGTTTTGCCCTCCCTCATCCTGAGTCAAGATTCTGCAGGAAGATTTGGCCGACCGGCCATATGCAGTGCCGACCGGCCAAAAAACAGGTTTGGGCCGAGAGCATAACGTTTAGCCGGATGACCATTCTAAATGGCCGGTGACGATCTCACTTAGCCTTGGTGTCCAGTGTCCATAGAGTGCTCCCTGGGACTTGTGCAATTTTCAGAGGAGCAGAACAGTCAAAGCAGAGGCAAACTTGTGCATGGCAGTGACTTTCCGAGCGGAGCCGAGCGCGCATTGCATTGGGCCCTCTTCCCGAGGCCGTTTACTGCTTTCATTAGATTAGTTAATTTGTTAATTAATTAATTGGTCTGTAATAATTAATTAGCTTGTAGGTTAATTAATTTGTATTATTCTTCTGGTCCTCCGAGCGAGGTGAATTTGTAATAAGTGTGGGTGCGTGTGTGCATGTCTTCCAACCCCTACTCTTTCTCCCTTTTACTTACCTGCTTTCGATGGTTAGTATTAGGACATGTTTTACTTTAGCATACCTTATGCTATGCATGCGTGCATCATTCATCAGTATTGCATGCACCAGGCTCGGCGCATCATACTAACTGCATAAGTATTTCAAATCTAACTTGAATACATGCTACTTGTGCATTTTCACATATCATCTATAGACTAGCCGAGGCTACTCTTAGTGACATTCTGTATGCGTTGCATTAGCCACTTACATGGACTTGGATCATGCATTGATTGCTAACATATTTTTGTTTTTGCTCGGGAGTACTAGGTAAGCATTTATGCTTTAGCATACCACATGCGTGTGAGTGTTGCGATAATAGCATGATTACCATGAGACTAGATGCTTATGTGATATAAACTGCTTGAATGCCTGTGGGTGAAGGTTAGGTTGTTTGAGTTGGAACAACTCGCGTTGAAATCCGTGCTTTAGCCTACTTACGAGTAGCAAATTCCAAAGTGTTTTTCAAGACAAACGGATATGCAATGCTTATTTCCAAATTAGGCAATCTAGTCTATACTTGTTTGCTGTGCGCATAACATAGTAACTCTAGGCTAATAACCGGAATAAGAACACATAACGTTTTCAAAATCGGATATCACGGTTAGTAGAGGCTGATCTTCGGATCAGGCGAGAGGGGTGCTCATAGCTGACCTTCCCCAATCGTACCCTAGCTCCTGAGCCGAGGCAACTTTGGTGATGACGGACACGTGGCCTTTGGCACCGAGTCAGGGTTCCTAAATTCCCCCATAATAAAATATTTAGGTGGCGACTCTGTATCTGGCAAAGCAGTCCATGTTTGGCACTTCTTTTCAAAAATCTGTTTCTCAAAACGATTGCCGGATTTGACTCTTTGGTTCAATTAAGAACCGCTGACACAAATTGAGTCCGAACTGTAGTGAGGCCCACGGGCGCGTCTACAGGCGCGTTTCATCACTTCAAGTATGAAACGTGCGGCATTCCTTGTGTTTGGATTGACGTCCAATCCCAACATAATGCAACACACACACATGCCTACCTATCAATGTTAATGTGGCATGTTCAAGATTTCAGCACATTAAGCAACGCATGCATGGCATGTTTAGAAGCTAAGGCATCACGGCAAGTGAAGTGTATTACACATGAGGCATGCACTATCAATCTTGAATTGGCCAACCACACATGGACAGACCTAAGGTACTTCAAAACAGTAGCCAAAGCTCAACAACACTTAGCACGGAAAGCAAGGAATGCATACTCAATCATGGCTCGCAAGCAAGGCATAAAGGTCCAACTCTTAAACACAATTAAAAGATGATAAACATAGGAAATATGGCAATGCTATATGCTCTGAAATCAAGTATTAAATGATGCCAAATCATCGAATTAACTCAAACAAGGCATGCTAGAGGGCTCAAGACTCAAGACTCAAGACTAGCTAAGGCACTTGCACCATAGCGCATATCAAGCAAGCCCCAAAGGCCATGATGACTCAAAACAGTTCAAAGGTAGGTCAAAACCATGCCAAAACATGCATGGAGTAGAGCTAATACATTCTAGAATGGGAGGCATAAAGCAAGATACATTAAGGCCAATGAGCATGATTACACTACAAGTGTAAGAAGCAAATGAGGGATGCTCTAACCAACCAAAAACAGAGTTGTATCATGGAAAAATAAGACCAAAAACACATTGAGATGTAGCTCAAAAGGCTTAGGCAAGCATGCATGCCAATTGGTCATGATTGAGGCATTAAAGGACAACCCTCCAAAAGCATTGAAAATGTGAAACATGGGAGAGTATGGCAGTGGAACATGCTCTGAAATCATATAACAGATGGTGCTTAAATCATGCAAATAGCCCAAGCAATGCATGCTAGTGGACTCAAAACACCAAGCTAGTGAGCAAATTGCACTATGGCTATACAAAGCAAAGCATGCATGATTGAAGACCACCTAAATCAGACCTAGAGCATGTGAAATCCTGGCAAAAAGCATACTAAAATAGAGCCAAAACAAGCTAGAACCATAGGCCAAAGTAGTAAGCATGCTAGGCTAAGGAGTGGAATTGCACTACAAGTGCAAGGAGCATGCAAGAGGTAAACCAAACCAACCCTAAACAGAGTTAAGGAATGCTAAAATAACACTAAAACATGCTGAGATATGACAAAATAGGCTAACATGATGGATCAAAGCATTGAGTACACAAGGCTAAATGGCAAGATTACACTACAGTGTTAGAAGCATGCATGGGGTGACTTACCCCAGCCAAAGAGAGTTGTGCCATGCTGAAATAGGGCCAAAAATAGGCTGAGAACAAGCCAATACTTACTAGAAAAAACAAGCTCAAACATGAGGCCAACAAAGCTACCAATCAAGACACAAGGAGAGGGGATGACCCCTCCTATTTAGGGCTTCAAAACACACTTTCCACCACTGAAATTTCCCTGGAATTCAGTGGTGAAGAGGCCAAACAAAGGTGATCTCAAAGGCCTAAAGTGATGCCATAAAACAAGGCCAAATAAGGCACCAAAAGGGGGTAGACCACCCCAATACCAAAGACGCCTCAAACAAACACTTTTAAGGACTTAAAAACAAGAATTTTTTCAGTTGAAAGCTAAGCCAAAAGAAGCATGCAAGGATGGCTAAGTAAGCAACTACAACAAAGCTTTAAAGAGGTTAAAGACTCACCCTTGAAGAACCACTTCAAAACAATAACTTTTGAGGCAAAAACCAAGCTTTTGAGCTTCAAACAAACCTCCAAGTGCCTCAGCTCAAGAGTGAAGGTGTTTCACTAGGTGCTTTAGTGCAAAAGTTGAAGAAAAACCACTTTAAGGCACAAACTAGTGCAAATATAGAGAGAGAGGGATATGTATAGCCCTAATGCAATTTTTAGAACCCCTAAAAGGGAGAGGAGCCTCCCCTCTTATAGAAAATCCAAGTCTCAAGCTTCTTGGACAAGCTAAGAGCTTGTTTAAATCCCTCCATACACGTGTATGGAGGATGCTTTCTGTGCTTACTAGCTGGCGCACTGGCACCAAAATATCTGTAAAAGCAAAGAAAAGGGCCTCGGCCAAAAGCCGGCCAGCCATCAGTGATGCCAACTGGGCACCACTGATGGCCGATGAAAGAGGACACGGCCGATGGGCACAGGGCTTGGCCGATGGGTTGTAGGGCTGGTCAGCAGGCCACCCCCTTCCCTCAGAAACAAAGCCACAAGCTCTTGGTCCCACAACCAAGCACAAAACAGACAAGTTGAGAGGCTCCAAGGCAAGGCGCATAGCCAAGACCTTCAGGAACTCAAAACGAACATGAGCATGGATGATCATCAAGTGTTCAAACAATGACATCCAAGTTGAGGACAATCAAAAATGGGGTGTCTATAGCTCCTACCTTTGATGGGAGTAATTAATTGTTCTGGAAGATTAGAATGAGGATTTTTCTGAGACTTATGACCCTGACGGCTGGCAAGCCATTGAAGAGGATTATTGAAAGCGCTCGTGGTCAAAGAGTTCTGACGACCATCCATGAAGCAATTCTGACGAAAGAACAGTAACGGATTGCTCACTGCACAAAGGCCAAAGATGCATGGGACATTCTGAGTCAATTTCATGAAAAAGAAGAGTCATCTTCACCACCATCTATGAACTTTCATGCCTTAGTTGCTTGACTGGATGAGTCTAGGAGAAAGATGAGCAAAAAGAAGATGATGAAACCTTGGAAGACAATGATGAGATTGATGGTGATGACCTACAACAAGCTTATGAAAAGCTTTACAATGAATCTCTGAATTTGTCCAAGATAAATGACAAACTCACTCTTAAGCTCAAGCATGTGAAAGCGAGGATGTCAAGCTAAAATGGAGAGATTGGAGCTGCAAAAAGGGATTGTCATCAAGATCTCAAATGACAAGCAAGATCTCTGCAGAAAGCTTCTAGCTTGTGAAACTGAAAGGAATGAACTTCTGAGCATCTATGCCACATATGAAGAGAAGATTGGAGTCCTTGAGATGTCACAAGCCACATTGGATGAGCTATTGGTCAGAAAGAGGAAGAACTCAAAGTCGCTAGAGCCATAATCGATATGTGGAACAAAGGGTCAAAGACAATTGAAGGCATCACATCGGGTCCAACAAATGAGTTGTGACAAAAGTGGGATAGGCTATAACTGCTACAACATTTCAAAAGGGACAGGCCTCTACATCACATGACCTGAAGACTCAAGTAAAGGGAAAGCTCAAGGGTGATCCTTCCCTTCATCAACCCAAAGAGGTAAGATCGACACACTGGAGGTAAAACCTATGTTTGTTTGTCATCATTGTGGTACGTATGACCACATTCGTCCTTATTGTTTTGAGTTGTTTTTGGTTAAGTGTCTAAAAGGGTAGAAATTCTAATACTTCTTGGGTTAGGAGACAACCTTACATTTGTGGTGGAACACCAAGATTCATGAGGGTATTCACAATGCTAAAAACGTTCTACCAATACTGCCAGTCCAGCTTCTACTAATACCAAAAATAATTTGGGTAAGATAGAGTGACGTAACTTGTTTTGTTGTTTACACTGCATTGAAAGCACGTGTGTAGACACCCCATTTTTGACCGACCTTCAGACTTGGGCGCTATTGATGGTTTACTTGGTAGTGAAAGATGCGCAGAGCCAAAGTTCGATTTCTTCGGCAAGAGGAGAGTCAAAATCCCAACGTCACACCCCATTTTGGACCAAAGCTATTTTGAATGGTTTTTAGACCTTAAAACCTCTCTTTCAAAATATTTTTGAAATAAAGTTTCTACGATGCTCTGAGGCTCGCATTTTGTTAAATGGTGCGCTTTTCGTAAACCGAGCGAGACAAAGTGGAAATGAATGAAAGAGAGATGAAATCTTTGAAAAATATTTCAAACACCTTGTTTAGGGGTTTGGAGTTGAAAGAAAAGAGGAGAAGAGGGAAGAAACCTAGTTGGAGAAGAAGATGGCATGAATCGCTAAGAGAGAGTCGAGCAGCCCTCGCTAAATCAGGCCTATCCTTTTGAAATACTTGGATTTCAGCTATGAGGCCACCACCATTGGAAATCTTACTTCTGGGCTTCAATTTTCACTCAAGAATCTCCTAAAGCCGTGTCCGGATGGGGGAGATATGATTGGGAAGTTGGGCATCATTCGGGTGACCGAAACTGAGCAACCTTCACTAAAAGAGAGAATATCTCTTAGCACACATATATTTTGAGGTGGGGCTTCCAAATTTGGAAATAAGACTTCTCGGGCTACAATTTAGTCTCAAGAATGACCTAAAAAGGAGTCCAGATGAAGGAATTAGGCTTGCTTTAATTCAGGGACCAGGGTGATTTTTTCCATCCGCCTCTATGGAGGTCCATCGGCCACAATTTGACCTCAGCAGCTATAAGTCGGCCAAAAGTGAACCTTATCGGCTAGAAATGATGGCCGGTTGGTGCCAAAGATGGCCGGTCAGCCAAAAGTGTCTAGAAAGCCAGAATTGATAGAGTATTTCTCCCTCCAGCTGTTATACACTGCATCTGATATTTCCAATTGAGATATTTTAACCAAAAGCTCTTGGATTGCTAATAATGAAGCCTTATATCTCATTTTCAAGGGTGTAGAACATTAAGGCAATTTGGGAGCTTCTCACTCTAAAAAAGTCACTCTCTCTCTACAAAACTTTTAGAGCAAAAAATCTCTGCCTCTCTCTCATTCTCTTGCCTTTGTGTGCATAACAAGATTATACTTGGAGATGTACCTCACCTTTGCCTAGGCATCCTTGATCAAACTCAACCACCATTGGGCATAACAAGAGTTATACTGGGAGATATACCTCACCTTTGCCTAGGCATCCTTGATCAAACTCAACCACCATTGGGTGAGGTTCTTTGAGGATCATTTTGAGCTCCAATAGCTGGTTTTAGCTCAGGGTTTGGACTGTTTTGCAGCGTGCTTCAAGGTTAAGCATCCCTCTCTTTTAAGCTTTTTGTTTACACTATCTTGGCCATTCTTGCATGCTTGTTTTGCCACCCTTTTAAACTGTTTTTGGCTTGGTTTGAATTGAAGAAAACTCTATTTTTCATTCCTCAAAATGATGGTTTAAGCCTTGTTTGGCTAGGGGGTTGTCTATCCCTTTGCTCCTTGGCTTGTGAGGCCTTTTGAGCCATCCTTTCACCACCTTTCAAACCAACTTCTTTTTTGGCCTTTAAACCACTGAATTCTAGAGAAATTTCAGTGGTGAAAAAGTGGTTTTGGGCCCCAAATAGGAGGGGTGGTCCCTCTCCTCTTGTCTGCTTGCTAGTGTTGATGGCCAACCAAATGGGCGTGTGTGTTTTACTTATTTGTATCTTTGTTTAGGCTCATTTTTGTGACTTATCAGATCTTCCATAACTCTGTTTTTGGCTGTCTTGGTCAACCTCTTGCATGCTTATTGCACTTTAGAGTAACTCCTTTTTGCTAGCCTGTGTTAGCTTTTACAGAGAGGTAGCATGCTTTGTGTTTGAATTAGCTTAGTTCAACATGTTGGTAGTTTTGGCATGTTATAACTCTGATTTTGATTGGTGGACTCACCTCTTGCATGCTTTATACACTTGTAGTGTAATCCATGCTTACTAGTCTAACATGCTTGATGTTTTTGCCAATCATGCTAGCTTATTTTGGCTATACTCTATACATGTTTAGGCATTATTTTGGGCTGTTTTAGGACTGTTTGGCGTGCCCTGGTCATATTACTCATCTTTTTGTATAGTATAGTGCAAATGCCTTGACTAGTCTTGAGTTTTGAGGCCCCTACCATGCTATACTGTGATTTGCATGCCTTAGCATCATTTGGAATGTAATTTTATAGCTTTTTTCTTTGCTTTGCTCTCATGTTATCACTCTTTAATTGTGTTTAGAGTTGTGGCATTATGCCTGTTTTGTGAGCCAATTCGGGGGCCTATCTTTCTTGCCATCTTTGTTGTGAGTCCAGCATGTTTTTTTGCTACCATTTTGACCTGTCTTTAGTCTGTTTGAGTGCTTTAGGTCATTTGAGCATTGCTTGGTATTGGATTGTAGTGTAAAGCCCTTGACTAGTTTGTATTTCAAGCCCTTTTGCATGCTTTTATGAGCTATTTGCATAGTTATGACATCATTGGTAGGTGATTTCAGAGCATATTGCATTGCCACACTCTTCACATTTTCCACTCCTTCAAGATCGTGTGAGAGATGTGTCGTCATGCCTTGTTGGTGAGCCAATTTGTGCGCATGCTTGTTCAGCCTTTTGAGCTTCAATTCCAGCATGTTAGGCCATTATTTTGATGTGATTAGCTCTGTCCAAGCTTGTGTTAGTCCTTTTAGCATTGTATTGCATGATTCTAGTGTTGTGTTCTTCGCTAGTTTCAATGTTAAGCCTTCTAAGCATGTTATACTTGAAGTGTTTGCATGTTAGAGTCTTGTTTTATCATCCACTTTAGCACTGAAAAAATTTGCCATCCTCCTCATTTCTTCACTTTTGATTTGTTTTGAGGATTGGTTAGTCTTGGTTTGAGTTTAATGCAAGGGATTGAGACTTGTGCTTAAATGGCTTTAACTCTCCTCTTTGAGGGTTCCTCCTAGTTAAAGCCATGGTTTCTCCTATGCCTTAAACCATTCTTTGTTAGACCACTCTCTCATTAGAGGACTCTCATATTTGGACAGTTGATTAATGAAATGTAGCATTGGTATCTCCC
>NW_021027391.1:511190-569539 GCF_004153795.1 Camellia sinensis | reverse complement strand
TCAAACAAAGCCTCAAACAACCATTTTTAATACTTAAAAATGAAGCTTTTTGCAGTTGAAAGTTAGGCCTAAAACATCATGCAAATAGGCCCAAATGAGCAACGAAAACAAAGCTTTAAAGAGGGTAAAGACTCACCCTTGAAGAACAACTTCAGAATACTCTCGGGCCACTAACCGAGCATCGCAATGCACGATGGCCGAGAAACCAAGTTTGCACAAGTCAATATCAATGAATACACAAATAATCACATAAGGGCCTCTACCTCTATCATGCTTGATCAAGAGGGTCGGCGACCGAGAAATGAGGCGCGTTTATCACTTCAAGTATGAAACGTGGGACATTCCTTGTGTTTGGATTGACGTCCAATCCAAACATAATGCAACACACACAACATGCCTACCTATCAATGTTAATGTGGCATGTTCAAGATTTCAGCACATAAGCAACGCATGCATGGCATGTTTAGAAGCTAAGGCATCACGGCAAGTGAAGTGTATTACACATGAGGCATGCACTATCAATCTTGAATGGCCCAACCACACATGGACAGACCTAAGGTACTTCAAAACAGTAGCCAAAGCTCAACAACACTTAGGCACGGAAAGCAAGGAATGCATACTCAACTCATGGCTCGCAAGCAAGGCATAAAGGTACAACTCTTAAACACAATTAAAGAGTGATAAACATAGGAATATGGCAATGCTATATGCTCTGAAATCAAGTATTAAATGATGCCAAATCATCGAATTAACTCAAACAAGGCATGCTAGAGGGCTCAAGACTCAAGACTCAAGACTAGCTAAGGCACTTGCACCATAGCCATATCAAGCAAGCCCCAAAGGGCCATGATGACTCAAAACAGTTCAAAGGTAGGTCAAAACCATGCCAAAACATGCATGGAGTAGAGCTAATACATTCTAGAATGGGAGGCATAAAGCAAGATACATGTAAGGCCAATGAGCATGATTACACTACAAGTGTAAGAAGCAAATGAGGGATGCTCTAACCAACCAAAAACAGAGTTGTATCATGGAAAAATAAGACCAAAAACACATTGAGATGGTAGCTCAAAAGGCTTAGGCAAGCATGCATGCCAATTGGCTCATGATTGAGGCATAAAGGACAACCCTCCAAAAGCATTGAAAATGTGAAACATGGGAGAGTATGGCAGTGGAACATGCTCTGAAATCATATAACAGATGGTGCTAAATCATGCAAATAGCCCAAGCAATGCATGCTAGTGGACTCAAAACACCAAGCTAGTGAGCAAAATTGCACTATGGCTATACAAAGCAAAGCATGCATGATGAAGACCACCTAAATCAGACCTAGAGCATGTGAAATCCTGGCAAAAAGCATACTAAAATAGAGCCAAAACAAGCTAGAACCATAGGCCAAAGTAGTAAGCATGCTAGGCTAAGGAGTGGAATTGCACTACAAGTGCAAGGAGCATGCAAGAGGTAACCAAACCAACCCTAAACAGAGTTAAGGAATGCTAAAATAACACTAAAAACATGCTGAGATATGACAAAATAGGCTAACATGATGGATCAAAGCATTGAGTACACAAGGCTAAATGGCAAGATTACACTACAAGTGTAGAAAGCATGCATGGGGTGACTTACCCAAGCCAAAAGAGAGTTGTGCCATGCTGAAATAGGGCCAAAAATAGGCTGAGAACAAGCCAATACTTACTAGAAAAACAAGCTCAAACATGAGGCCAACAAAGCTACCAATCAAGACACAAGGAGAGGGGATGACCCCCTCCTATTTAGGGCTTCAAAACACACTTTCCACCACTGAAATTTCCCTGGAATTCAGTGGTGAAGAGGCCAAACAAAGGTGATCTCAAAGGCCTAAAGTGATGCCATAAAACAAGGCCAAATAAGGCACAAAAGGGGGTAGACCACCCCCAATACCAAAGACGCCTCAAACAAACACTTTAAGGACTTAAAAACAAGAATTTTTTCAGTTGAAAGCTAAGCCAAAAGAAGCATGCAAGGATGGCTAAGTAAGCAACTACAACAAAGCTTTAAAGAGGTTAAAGACTCACCCTTGAAGAACCACTTCAAAACAATAACTTTTGAGGCAAAAACCAAGCTTTTGAGCTTCAAACAAACCTCCAAGTGCCTCAGCTCAAGAGTGAAGGTGTTTCACTAGGTGCTTTAGTGCAAAAGTGTGAAGAAAAACCACTTTAAGGCACAAACTAGTGCAAATATAGAGAGAGAGGGATATGTATAGCCCTAATGCAATTTTTTAGAACCCCTAAAAGGGGAGAGGAGCCTCCCCTCTTATAGAAATCCAAGTCTCAAGCTTCTTGGACAAGCTAAGAGCTTGTTTAAATCCCTCCATACACGTGTATGGAGGATGCTTTCTGTGCTTACTAGCTGGCGCAGCTGGCACCAAAATATCTGTAAAAGCAAAGAAAAGGGCCTCGGCCAAAAGCCGGCCAGCCATCAGTGATGCCAACTGGGCACCACTGATGGCCGATGAAAAGAGGACACGGCCGATGGGCACAGGGCTTGGCCGATGGGTTGTAGGGCTGGTCAGCAGGCCACCCCCTTCCCTCAGAAACAAAGCCACAAGCTCTTGGTCCACAACCAAGCACAAAACAGACAAGTTGAGAGGCTCCAAGGCAAGGCGCATAGCCAAGACCTTCAGGAACTCAAAACGAACATGAGCATGGATGATCATCAAGTGTTCAAACAATGACATCCAAGTCTTGAGGACAATCAAAAATGGGGTGTCTATAGCTCCTACCTTTGATGGGAGTAATTAATTGTTCTGGAAGATTAGAATGAGGATTTTTCTGAGAGCTTATGACCCTGACGGCTGGCAAGCCATTGAAGAGGATATTGAAAGCGCTCGTGGTCAAAGAGTTCTGACGACCATCCATGAAGCAATTTCTGACGAAGAACAGTAACGGATTGCTCACTGCACAAAGGCCAAAGATGCATGGGACATTCTGAGTCAATTTCATGAAAAAGAAGAGTCATCTTCACCACCATCTATGAACTTTCATGCCTTAGTTGCTTGACTGGATGAGGTCTAGGAGAAAGATGAGCAAAAAGAAGATGATGAAACCTTGGAAGACAATGATGAGATTGATGGTGATGACCTACAACAAGCTTATGAAAAGCTTTACAATGAATCTCTGAATTTGTCCAAGATAAATGACAAACTCACTCTTAAGCTCAAAGCATGTGAAAGCGAGAATGTCAAGCTAAATGGAGAGATTGGAGCTGCAAAAAGGGATGTCATCAAGATCTCAAATGACAAGCAAGATCTCTGCAGAAAGCTTCTAGCTTGTGAAACTGAAAGGAATGAACTTCTGAGCATCTATGCCACATATGAAGAGAAGATTGGAGTCCTTGAGATGTCACAAGCCACATTGGATGAGCTGATTGGTCAGAAAGAGGAAGAACTCAAAGTCGCTAGAGCCATAATCGATATGTGGAACAAAGGGTCAAAGACACTTGAAGGCATCATCGGGTCTCAACAAATGAGTTGTGACAAAAGTGGGATAGGCTATACTGCTACAACATTTCAAAAGGGACAGGCCTCTACATCACATGACCTGAAGACTCAAGTAAAGGGAAAGCTCAAGGGTGATCCTTCCCTTCATCAACCCAAAGAGGGTAAGATCGACACACTGGAGGTAAAACCTATGTTTGTTTGTCATCATTGTGGTACGTATGACCACATTCGTCCTTATTGTTTTGAGTTGTTTGGTAAAGTGTCTAAAAAGGGTAGAAATTCTAATACTTCTTGGGTTAGGAGACAACCTTACATGTTTAGGTGGAACACCAAGATTCATGAGGGTATTCACAATGCTAAAACGTCTACCAATACTGCCAGTCCAGCTTCTACTAATACCAAAAATATTTGGGTAAGATAGAGTGACGTAACTTGTTTTGTTGTTTACACTGCATTGAAAGCACGTGTGTAGACACCCCATTTTTGACCGACCTTCAGACTTGGGCGCTATTGATGGTTTACTTGGTAGTGAAAGATGCGCAGAGCCAAAGTTCGATTTCTTCGGCAAGAGGAGAGTCAAATCCCAACGTCACACCCCATTTTGGACCAAAGCTATTTTGAATGGTTTTTAGACCTTAAAACCCTCTCTTTCAAAATATTTTTGAAATAAAGTTTCTACGATGCTCTGAGGCTCGCATTTTGTTAAATGGTGCGCTTTTCGGTAAACCGAGCGAGGACAAAGTGGAAATGAATGAAAGAGAGATGAAATCTTTGAAAAATATTTCAAAACACCTTGTTTAGGGGTTTGGAGTTGAAGAAAAGAGGAGAAGAGGGAAGAAACCTAGTTGGAGAAGAAGATGGGCATGAATCGCTAAGAGAGAGTCGAGCAGCCCTCGCTAAATCAGGCCTATCCTTTTGAATACTTGGATTTCAGCTATGAGGCCACCACCATTGGAAATCTTACTTCTGGGGCTTCAATTTTCACTCAAGAATCTCCTAAAGCCGTGTCCGGATGGGGGAGATATGATTGGTTGAAGTTGGGCATCATTCGGGTGGACCGAAACTGAGCAACCTTCACTAAAAGAGAGATATCTCTTAGCACACATATAATTTTGAGGTGGGGCTTCCAAATTTGGAAATAAGACTTCTGGGGCTACAATTTAGTCTCAAGAATGACCTAAAAAGGAGTCCAGATGAAGGAATTAGGCTTGCTTTAATTCAGGGACCAGGGTGATTTTTTCCATCCGCCTCTATGGAGGTCCATCGGCCACAATTTGACCTCAGCAGCTATAAGTCGGCCAAAAGTGAACCTTATCGGCTAGAAATGATGGCCGGTTGGTGCCAAAGATGGCCGGTCAGCCAAAAGTGTCTAGAAAGCCCAGAATTGATAGATATTTCTCCTCCAGCTGTTATACACTGCATCTGATATTTCCAATTGAGATATTTTAACCAAAAGCTCTTGGATTGCTATATAATGAAGCCTTATATCTCATTTTCAAGGGTTAGAACATTAAGGCAATTTTGGGAGCTTCTCACTCTAAAAAGTCACTCTCTCTCTACAACTTTTAGAGCAAAATCTCTGCCTCTCTCTCATTCTCTTGCCTTTGTGTGCATAACAAGAGTTATACTTGGAGATGTACCTCACCTTTGCCTAGGCATCCTTGATCAAACTCAACCACCATTGGGCATAACAAGAGTTATACTGGGAGATATACCTCACCTTTGCCTAGGCATCCTTGATCAAACTCAACCACCATTGGGCTGAGGTTCTTTGAGGATCATTTTGAGCTCCAATAGCTGGTTTTAGCTCAGGGTTTGGACTTGTTTTGCAGCTGTGCTTCAAGGTTAAGCATCCCTCTCTTTTAAGCTTATTTTGTACACTATCTTGGCCATTCTTGCATGCTTGTTTTGCCACCCTTTTAAACTGTTTTTGGCTTGGTTTTGAATTGAAGAAAACTCTATTTTTCATTCCTCAAAATGATGGTTTAAGCCTTGTTTGGCTAGGGGGTTGTCTATCCCTTTTGCTCCTTGGCTTGTGAGGCCTTTTGAGCCATCTTTCACCACCTTTCAAACCAACTTTTTTTTGGCCTTTAAACCACTGAATTCTAGAGAAATTTCAGTGGTGAAAAGGTGGTTTTGAGGCCCCAAATAGGAGGGGGTGGTCCCCTCTCCTCTTGTCTTGCTTGCTAGTGTTGATGGCCAACCAAATGGGCGTGTGTTTTTACTTATTTGTATCTTTGTTTAGGCTCATTTTTGTGACTTATCAGATCTTCCATAACTCTGTTTTTGGCTGTCTTGGTCACCTCTTGCATGCTTATTGCACTTGTAGAGTAAATCCTTTTTGCTAGCCTTGTTAGCTTTACAAAGTAGCATGCTTTTGTGGTTTGAATTAGCTTAGTTCAAGCATGTTTTTTGGTGTTATTTTGGCATGTTATAACTCTGATTTTGATTGGTGGACTCACCTCTTGCATGCTTTATACACTTGTAGTGTAATCCATGCTTACTAGTCTAACATGCTTGATGTTTTTGCCAATCATGCTAGCTTATTTTGGCTATACTCTATACATGTTTTAGCATTATTTTGGGCTGTTTTAGGACTGTTTTGGGCTGCCTTGGTCATATTACTCATCTTTTGTATAGCTATAGTGCAAATGCCTTGACTAGTCTTGAGTTTTGAGGCCCCTACCATGCTATACTTGTGATGTTTGCATGCCTTAGCATCATTTGGAATGTAATTTTATAGCTTTTTTCTTTGCTTTGCTCTCATGTTTATCACTCTTTAATTGTGTTTAAGAGTTGTGGCATTATGCCTTGTTTGTGAGCCAATTCGGGGGCCTATCTTTCTTGCCATCTTTGTTGTGAGTCCAGCATGTTTTTGCTACCATTTTGACCTGTCTTAGGTCTGTTTTGAGTGCTTTAGGTCATTTGAGCATTGCTTGGTATGGTTGTAGTGTAAAGCCCTTGACTAGTTTTGTATTTCAAGCCCTTTTGCATGCTTTATTTGAGCTATTTGCATGATATGACATCATTTGGTAGGTGATTTCAGAGCATATTGCATTGCCACACTCTCACATTTTCCACTCCTTCAATGTGTTTGAGAGTTGTGTCGTCATGCCTTGTTGGTGAGCCAATTTGTGCGCATGCTTGTCTAGCCTTTTGAGCTTCAATTCCAGCATGTTTAGGCCATTATTTTGATGTGATTAAGCTCTGTCCAAGGCTGGTTTAGTCCTTTTAGCATTGTATTGCATGATTCTAGTGTTGTGTTCTTCGCTAGTTTCAATGTTTAAGCCTTCTAGCATGTTATACTTGAAGTGTTTGCATGTTAGAGTCTTGTTTATCATGCCACTTTAGCACTGAAAAATTTGCCATCCTCCTCATTTCTTCACTTTTGATTTGTTTTGAGGATTGGTTAGTCTTGAGTTTGAGTTTAATGCAAGGGATTGAGACTTGTGCTTAAATGGCTTTAACTCTCTCTTTTGAGGGTTCCTCCTAGTTAAAGCCATGGTTTCTCCTATGCCTTAAACCATTCTTTTGATAGACCACTCTCTCATTAGAGGACTCTCATATTTGGACAAGTTGATTAATGAATGGATTGGTAATGTTAAATGTGTAAACAAAATCAATCAAGTAAAATGTGCCAAGATAAGCATGTTGCATGTGTGCATTACATTGTGTTCAACCGGATGTTATGTTGAACACAAAGTGAATTGGTCCATTTCATACTTGGAGTGATGAAAATGGGTCAATCCCCTTTGTCTCCATTGCCTTTGATTATCCGTGATAAGGTGATGGTCTAAGTGTCTCATTTGTCATGCATTTATTGAATTGCACACTTGACTCTTTTGGCCATCATGCATTGAAATGCGTGATTGATGGTCCGAGGGTTGAGAACTACACACCTTTGAGCTTTAAACATGATAAGGGGTGTAGTTGCAAACATTGTCTTGCAAATGTATTGCCACACTCTGTTTGTCCTCTGCTGTAGCAAAAGAGCATTTTATAGGAAAAGATGGCCGATCAGCTATCTGGTGTGCCGATCGGCTAGAAGTGTCTAACCGATAGAAATATTTTTGGTTGATGGCCCTCATTTCTTGGCCGATGGCATCAGCATTTGCCAATGGTCCCTCACAGTGTCCTCAAGGCCATTCAGAAGCATCATAGAAGTTTTCACACTTTTCAGAGGTACAGAACAGTGCAAACAAAGGCAACATGAGGCATGTCAACGGATTTCTGAGCGAAGCCGACCAAGCATGCATTTGTCCCTCTCCCCGAGGCCTCTTTACTGTTTTTTGTAGCTTAATTAATTTGTTAATTATTTAAGTGTTGTAATAATTAGTGGTAGCTAGTTATTCATTTGATTATGTAATAATTAATTAGCTTGTTAGTTAGTTAATTAGATGGTTTGTATTATTCTTTCGGACCCTCAGTCGAGAGGGCCAATTGTGTAATAAGCGTGCGTGTGTATGATGCATGTCTTCCAACCCCCACTTCTTTCTCCCTTTTACTTAACCGCTTATGATGGTTAGTTTTAGGGCACATTTCATTTAGCATCCTTATGCTCGTATGTTTGCATCTATTCATCTGTATTGCATGCACCGGGCTCGGCGCATCATACTAACTGCATTGTATTTCAATTCCAAGTTGAATACATGTATCTAATTGTCGCATCTCATATGCCATTTTAGATTAGCCGAGCCTATTCAAGTTGCACTTTGCATGCGATGCATTAGCAATTTTAACATGAACTAATATCATGCATGATTACTAACTAGTTTCTTGTTTTGGCTTGGAGTACATTGTAAGTGTCTATGCTTTAGCATCTTGCATGTGTGAGTGTTAACATGACAGCATGCTTGCCATGAGGCTAATTGCTTATGTGATATAACTGCCTGAATGCCTGTGGGTGAAGGTTGGGTTACTTGAATTGGAACGATTCATTGAAGTCCGTGTTTTAGCCTACTTGCGTGTAGCAAAACTTCGAACCATTTTCAAACAAATGAAAATACAATGGTTTGTTCCAAATTAGGCGATCTAGTCTATACTTGTGTGTTGTGTGCATCACATAGTAAATTCTAGCTAATTAACCGGAATAAGAACGCATATGTTTTCAAAAACAAGATATCATGTTTAGTACAGGCCGATCTTTGATCGGGCGAGCGGGAGTGCTCATAGATGACCTTCCCCAATCGTACCCAAGTTCCCGAGCCGAGGCAACTTTGGTGATGACGGATATGTGGCCTTAGGCAACGAGTCAGGATTTTCTAAATTCCCCCCCAAAACAAAATATTTAGGTGGCCACTCTGTATCTGGTAAAGCAGTCCATGTTTGACACTTCTTTCTTAAAAATCAGTTTTCCAAAATAATTTGCCGGATTTGGACTCTTTGGTGATTTATCAATCTCACATCGCACATTGTGAGATCAGATTAAGAACCGTGACATTTGAGTCCGAACTGCAGTAGCATGAAGCCCAAGGGCGCGTCTACAACGTGACTTGCTCATGTGGTATCTTGATAGTGGTTGCTTTCGTCACATGTTTGGTTACAAATACTACTTCGCATCTCTTGATAAATATGAAGGAGGAATTGTTACCTTTGGAGATGATGGCAGTTCTAGAGTCATTGACAATGGCTCTATAAGTGTGGTTGGTCTTCCTAAGTTTGAAAATGTTTTACTTGTTGACGGCCTTAAAGCTAATCTATTGAGCATTAGTCAAATATGTGATTCCCATAATGAAGTTTTATTTTCAAAAAATAAATGTGAAATTTTTGATAAGAAAGGAAATATTGTCATGTATGGGGTTCGGATATCTAATAATTGCTATGGTATTGTTACCACTAATGATCTTACTTGTCACTCGTAAGTAACCTTGACCTGTTGCATCAAATATTAGGTCATATGAATTTCAAAGACCTAACTAAGATTGCCAACAAAGAGCTTGTGAGAGAAGTACCCAAAATAGGTAAGAATGTGAACCATGTGTGTGGACCTTGTCAACTTGAGAAGCAAACTCGTGCCCCTCATAAAAAGGTGAACAGCTTCACAACCAAACGTCCTCTTGAACTGGTTCATATGGATCTTATGGGACCCACTTATACTGAAAGCATTGGAGGTAAACGATACATATTTTTAACCATTGCCGATTATACCCGTTTTTCATGGGTTAATTTTTTAAGAGAAAAATCTGATACGTTTGATGCTTTCCAGGCCTTAGTCCTTAAAATCCAAAATGAGCAGGGTGTTTGTATTGGGCATATCATAAGAATCCTAACAGATCATGGTCGTGAGTTTGAAAATAGTTCATTTTTGGATTTTTTGTGATATGCATGGTATTAAGCATGAGTTTTCTGCTCTGATTACTCCACAACAAAATGGAGTTGTTGAGAGGAAGAACAAGGTTGTTCAAGAGATGGCTAGGGTCATGCTCTTTAGCAAGAAAGTTCCTCCTAAGTTCTGGGTTGAAGCCTTAAATATAGCTATTTATGTTGTGAATCGTTTGTATTTAAGGCCTGGCACTTTACAAACTCCATATGAATTGTGGAGAGGATTGAAACCAAATGTAAAATATTTCAAAACTTTTGGGAGTAAATGTTACATTTTCAAAGATAGAGAGCCTTTGGGAAAATTTGACTCTCGAAGTGATGAAGGTATTTTTCTAGGGTATTCAACCACTAGTAGAGCATTTCGTGTCTATATCCTGTGTACTTTGTCTTTAATGGAATCGATCAATGTGGTTATAGATGACACAGGTTCTCCTACTTCAGTGATAAGTGAGGAAGAAAATGGTGAGTCTCCAATACTGAATACTGAACCACAAAGTCAAGGAGAAGCAGGTGCGCCTGTTCAGCTCGGTTAAAAAACGGCAGGTGCGCCTGTTCGTTCACACCAATCTTTCCTTCTCTCACGTGTGACGCGTTACGAGTGCTTGGTTAAAAATAGCAGGTGTGCCTGTTCGTTTACACCAATCTTTCCTCCTTTCGCGTGCGATGCGGTAGGAGTGCTTTTCTCGGTTAAAAACATCAGGTGCACCTGGTTGTTCACACCACCCTTCCTCATATCACGTGAGACGGGTTAGGATCTTAATTGAAACCTCGAGTGTGCTCGATGGTTATGTCGCCCTTCACCTTTCCTGTGCGAGGTGTAGTTAGGTCTGTATTTTCTTACATCCTTTCTACATGATACGTAGTTTGGTTTGTGCTTTCTTTGTCCTTGCCACGTGAGACATGCTTGTTTATTCACTTCTTTTTGTGTGAGACACGGCGGGGTTTATTTTGCTCGAATTTACATTTTCATTCAAACGTTGCATTCTTGTTTAGATTGTAGCGTTGTTTCATTGCTTCATTTACATTCAAATGTTTCATTGCAAGATCATAAGTTATTTGCTGCATTTCGTTTGCACTTTGCCCTTGAGTTCAATCTTTGCATTTTTGTCTTGATTTCTTGCCAAGCCTCGCGGCCTCGTCAAAATGGGTTGTCTCTGGAATTTGACTTTCACTCACATCACTTTATGACTTCAAGCTCTGTCAAGGAGGGGCAACTGTGGACACCCCATTTTTGACCGCCTGCAAGGCTCAAGTGCTTTGCTCAGAACACTCGATGATGAAAGTCGTGTTGTGCGTAGTTCAAGGTCTCACCGAAGGGGCTATGTTTAAGCTCCGAAACAATCCCAAACCTTCCATATTCCCACAGTTTGTACCCCAGAAATCCATTTTTACATATTGTGCCACCCTATGCTGAGTCTGAAGTAGAAAAATAGGGGATTATATTGAGGCCCGATTGTGCCTCATTGAGAGCCGGTCGTGGCTATTGATGGCCGGCCGTGCCTTGGTAATGAGAATCACTATTCTGGACGGGAGCCCACCAGCTATCCATTTTTGAAGATGTTTATGAACCCTCTTGTTCAAATTCTATAAAAACAAAGTTGTATCTCTGTTTTGAGGATTGAAGAATTTCTAAAAAGCTTATACACCTTCTTGAGAGCTCCTTCTTCTTGTGCAAGAAACCTTTGAGCGAGCTTACCACCTTGAACCTATATCCATACACCATATACACCTTCACACCTTAGCCTTGAAACCTTGGTTGAGCCTTGAGCATCACAATTCAAGCTTGAGAGTGTGTTTGGACTTAGTTTGATTCAGAAACAAAGTGCTTACCATTCTTGAGAGGTATAAGCTTACTATTTTCTTTCTTGCTTTCATTTCTATCATTTACTATCGAATTCTTGTATTTTTGTATTGTTTTGATCTTCTTTCAAGTGTCTAAGCTTGGGTTTGGAGAGCTACCAAAGGGTAGAGAGAGTTAACACCCATTCTTGCACCTTCACCTATAGCTCAAACCCTTGTTTTTACACCCTTTTCTTTGCATTCTAAATTGATTTTTAGAGTTTAAAAGAGGCTAAAAATCATGCTTTGAGGTTTCAAAAGTGGAGGGGTTAGCCACCCCTCCTTGTTCTTACTTACTAGCCTTGTTTTCCTTCTTTGTTGTTTTGCTTTTTGGGCCCTTTTCATGCACTTTGAGCCACTATTTTTCACCCATTAAGGACTGTTTTAGGGACGTCCTAGGTTGTTTAAGTAGTTCATGCTTTGATTAGTTTGCTTGTTGTCTCACAAGTTTGCATATATGGCTTGTTGCATGTTGTTCTAAGCTTTTTTTTAATTAATTTCCATGTTAAGAACCTCATTTTAATAATCAACTTACCATCCATTTCTTTCATTTGAGAGTTGTTTCAACCGGTTGATGGTTATTCAAAACATGAACTAGAAATCTATGCTTAATGGCTTAATCTCTACGGAGGTTCATTGTCAATGGCGTAGTCTCTTTTTTCATGTTGAGAATCACTTCCCGTTTGACACACTTCTCCTTTAGTAGACGTAATCATCACCCTGGACTTAATCGCTTAAAGAATGTAAAGGTTTAAAAATTACTACAATGAACCAACCCACATAAAGAAAACGAGTCATATTGCTTGGGTTCGGCCGGACGTTATGCTGAGTTCATCGTGTCAAGGGTTGTCATACGCCAATTCATGATGTTTTGATGAACCTTGAAGCGTCTCTACCTCCCTCTTTAAGTTCACTCTATGATAGAAGGGAGGGGTGATTGCTGTTCATTGCATTTGTTGATCTTTGTCCAAATTGTGTCCGAAGTCATCAAGCAATCAACTTGCTCATTGATGGTTTTGGAAACAATTCTAACCTTCCCTTGAGGCTTTCCCATGACAGAGAAGTGTGAGAGGGACAAACAGAGTTCAGAATAACTCTGTTTGAACTATTTTCACTTCAGAGCACAAAATAGGATTTTACAAAAAATTAAGGCACGACCGGCCTTATTTAGGCCTGGTCGGGCTTCATTGGGGGCCAGCTGACCATCAATGTTTGGTCAGTAGTATGTTTTGCAGAAAACAGAGGGCAGTAGCTAAAGAAGAAATAGAACAGGCCCAAGCAGACAGAGCAGTTCTTGGATATTGTGCTTGCAACCCTTGTGCATCCTTGCTTACATAAATATTGTAAATTAATGCTCCGAGTATTGTTATAATTTATTATTATTATTATTATTGTTGTAATTAATTATTATGTTACAATTAGTCTTGTTATAATTATTGTTGTAATTATCATTATTGTTTATTTGTAATTGTTATAGCTAGTTAACTTACATAGCTAGTTTATTTCTCATTATCATCCTTGTTGTAATAGAGTAGCTAGCTAGTTAATTCTTTATTCATTCATTCGGTTTTGTAATAATTAGTTTAATTCAGACTTTCAGATACTCATTCGGACCCTCTTATATGAGGGCCAATATGTAATAAGTTGTATGTCTTCCAACCCCACGTCTTTCTCCTTTTTATTTACTTGGTTACAACAGGTAGTTTAGAACACCATGTTTCTTTTAGCATATTCCATGATTTGCATCCACTTGTCTAGCATGCATCGAGGCTCGATTCACAATTCTAACAAGCATTGCCATTTATTACTTCGTTGAAAACGTGTTTCAACTGCATGCTCTCAAATTGATTCACATGCCATGTTAATAGCTGAGCCTATCTAAATTGCATATTACATGTGTTGCATTAGTCATTTTGCATCCGTAGGATCATGCATTTTTTCTAACTCTCTTATTTCTTTTGGCTTGCCTTGGAGTACTAGGTGAGCAGTTATTGCTTTAGCATACTGCATGTGATTGTTGTCATGATAAGCATGAATACCATGAGGCTAAGTGCTTAAATGATATATCTACTTGAATGCTTGTGGGTGAAGGCTAATTACTTAAATTGGGATTATTTGAGTAAATGTACATATGAGATCACTTTTTCAAGTGGTGCATATTCGAAACAATTTTCAAAAACAAACATGAAATCAAATTGTTCCAATTTTTGCAAATTAGTCTATACTTGTGTGCAGGAACATATAACATAGTAAAGTTAGTTTAATAATCGGAACAGGAACATATAATATAGATAAGAATCACATCATGATTAGTAGAGGCCGATCTCCAATCGGGTGAATGAAGTGCTCAATTCATGACCTTCCCCTCTTGTACCTAAGTTCTCGAGCCGAGACATTTTGGTGATGACGGATAAGTAGCCTTTGGCATGAGTCTCAAGTTTCCTAAATTTTTCAAAAATATTTAGGTGGCGACTCTGTAATCTAGCAAAGCAGTCCATTTTTTGGCATATTTGATTCAAAATCGATTTTGCAAAAGATATGTCGGATTTGGACTCTTTTGTGTTTATCTATTTCAGATTGCATTTGTGGAATCAGATTCAGAATCACGGGAGTTCGAACTGTAGGGTTAGTTTTATCCAAGAGGAGCATGAAAAGCAAGCTACAGTTTCTGGCGATTCTATTGGGGATTTAGAGAACTTAACTTGAAACTCATGATGTGATATTTTATCTACACTTATATGATTCTTTGCATTGCATTTGCATTGTTACTTTAAGTCGCCATGTTTTCTATCTGCTATTCTTGGATGGTTTGCCAGAGGCTCGCCCAAAAGGCTGACTGGTCATGGGCTCTGCCATGTTGGAAACACAACCCTTGGATCTGGATTACCGCTGTACCCTTTGATCCTCCTTTCACTTCTCGATGTTAGGTGTGAGAGGTATATTAGGTAATCTTGTTGAGGTACCCTTTCGACCATTTGACCTAGTTGCATATAGTGAGGCTACAGTGACTATTCCAACTTAGAATAGGATGCCACCCATTTGCAGGATGTTGTGAAACTCGTTGTTTGAAATAGTGCAGCTTAGGTCATGTCAAAATCTAGGATAGGGTAACCCTACCTCCTCATAGGGGTGTTTTGTTTCTTTTACTTGGTATGTGCTTTTATAGTGAGATTGCACATGATGGTTCATATCAGTATGAGTTTGAGAATAGAGTTCAGTGGGGATTACAATTTAGCTGTGTGTTATAACTATTGTGAATTGGGGCTGAAGGGCTGTCTGATTTTGATTATGTTTTTTTTTTTTTTTTCTTTTTGGTAGGTAGTTTACCTTTATAGCTTCAAAAAGTCCCAATGTTCCCCAAGTTGTGTGGACTCATTTTGCAAGCTTTGCAAAGCTCAAGACCTTGTTGGTGGCTAGCTAGTGTTAGTCTTACTTCTGCCAGCTACTTGATGAAAAATGAACTGACAGTCAGTAGCACCAGTACAAAGCACTTTGTAAAACCCTATCCATTTTCAATTAATCAGTTCACCAGTATCTAGTTCACCCAGACCAGCAATGGCATAGAATACAACAAAGAATGTAGAGGTTTTTCCTGCCATGATGGCGACTTTCCAGAGGACCATGGATACTGTAAACCAAAGGATGGCAGGACAGGATGAAATTATTTCCGATCTACGATGTATATCTGGGGCATCCGCATCAATTGTGCATCTGATCTCGGCTGCTCAGCCAAACCTGGATCTACCCCCACTAGTAGAAAATCCCCAAATCCCAGATCTTCAGGAAATGTTTCCCCCGGCTCTGGCTTATAGGCCTTTGGTTTAACCCCCCGCAGAAATCTTTTCCGTTGATATCTATGAAATTGATCTAGCCTTGGTTAAGATTGCTAGATTGGAGAAAGCATTGAAGAAATCCCAGGGCTTCAATTCCATTCTGGATATTGAAGACGGGTACACTGAGGCATTGGTCAGATTACCAGACAAATTTAAGATGCCCCACATCGACAGATTCAATGGCAGTGGGGATCTGATTGTGCATGTCTAGTTGTTTTTAGATGTATTGAGGCCCATGGGTTTGTCTAGGGCACAAAAACTTTCCTTGTTTGGAAGAACCCTGTCTGATATAGCGGCTATTTGGTATGCTAAATTGGAAGACTCAACAAAGCGGAATTGAGAGGAGCTATCTGAGGCATTTGTTAATTAGTATTCATATAACACCCAGATAGAGGTAACATTAGTGAGTTGGAGGCTACTACCCAGAACCCTAGAGAATATTTATTGATTTTGTTGCCCGGTGGAGAGCCATGGTAGCCTAAATGACAAATAGACCTGTCAAAAGAGAGCAAGTCAGGCTAGTGGTCTAGAACCTTGAGCCAGACACGTTGCAGAGAATGATTGTGGCACCATTGTCCACATTTGCTTCCTTACATTAGCTGGGGGTCCAGATTGAGAATGCATTAAAAAAAGGTACTATCCATAGAACAAGCAAACTCGCAAGAAAGTCATTATCTCGGAATACCAATGCTAACAATAGCACTATTTCACGACCTGGGGAGGTCAATACTGTTGTTTCAATGGCCAAGATGGCTGAACCCTTTGCTACTGCACAACCTCATAACCTTCACAAAATGCCGGCCCACCCTGGAACCGAAGAGTTTTTACTCCACTCCATATGAGCCCAGCATGTGCCCTCAAACTATTAATGGAAAATAGGGGCTTCTCAAGCCTCTCTATTCTCGTCTACTTCCGGACCTATTGCCACCCAAACATGATCCTACCCAGTATTGTATCTTCTACCAACAACATGGCCATCCCGCGGACTTGTGATACCATTTACGTCATGAGATCCAGGATCTCATCGACAACAAAGTCATCGCCCCGCCTGTTAAACCAAACATAACAACCAACCCACTTCCTGTATATAACCAAATTTCTTTGCCCAGAAACATTAATCACATCCATATACTACTGCCCACCTTCAACCTTAGCACATACATTACCTTATCCCACCTACCAAAACTGGAGGTGGTTATTCTAAAAGGCACAGACATGTGCATGATGGATCTAACACCACAAACCCAATTTAGGCCAGTGGTAGTAGAAACGGAGAAAGAGAAGAATGTACTAAAGACAGGGTCATCTGATACTAGTGTCATAGAGAAGGGTCTCACTCGCAGAGGAGTACAATCCCAGTTTATACATTATGGCCATTGATTAGCCAAAACTAGTAGCTATACTGTTGGACTTTCTCAGCATTAATGCTATTGGGGAGGACCAATTAGGGCAGAATCAGAACGATTGGCATGAACAAGGCCTAAATGACTTGGCTGACTTAGAAAAAGATTTGGCTGATCTGGAGGAGGATCTGGAGGACTTGTATTTCTTCAAAGAGGAGGATATAAGTAGTGTTCAGATGGGATGGTGGGACCCGAGCCAGCCAAGAACAATCAACGAATGGTTGAGTGAGGAAGAGTCAGATGCGGAGGAATGGATGAGAGAAACTGGAAAGGAAGAGGAAATTGGTGCTAGTGGCAAGGTTGAGGCTACACCTCTTACTAAGAAAGAATAGGCACTAGAACAATTTCAGAGGGAAAGGATAGAAGAGATCCAGACTAAGATAGCTCTGGAGCAGGGAAAAGGAAAAGAGAAAGTAGAATCCGAGACAACGGTGGGCGATGTCCAAACTACCAAAATGGTCAAATGGGAGCCCACCGACCAAAAAAGGATGTTAAGGAAGCTCAGAAAATATTGAGATACACAAACCAAGACTATGGTAGAGGAAGAATGGTACGGTGATAGGGTGCGTGATGTTAACATGCTCCAGATAGAACTTGATGCTAGCCAGACCATGATTGCAGGACAACGACCTAAGTCATCCGTACACTAATGAAGGTTAGAAAGCTGATACCTCGGATGACACTTGGTATACTGATGAGATCAATCACATGACTCAAAGTGGTTGGTACTTCAAACTCGCGACATTAGATCAGCCAGAGACCTCTGGAAAGGAGGCTGAAAGAGCAAAAGAAAAGGATATTTAAGAAAACCTAGTCTTGAAACAGCTCAAGAAGATTCAGGTGGACATATCAATCTGGGGGTTGATAATGGCATCTCGGGAGCACAAGGCAAGCACTATTAGGGGCAATGAATCGCACCAAATTGCCTATCGATACCACTGCGGACCAATTGGTATCATTGGTTACATTTGGGGACGTTATGTCAATGATATCTTTTACAGATAAGGAGTTACCACCTGAGGGTGCCAACCATTACCGTCCCTTATATGTAACCCTGGAAAGTCAGAAAAAGTGGATTCCGGTGGTGTTAGCAGATACCGGATCGACAATTAATGTATGTCCAATAAGGACTGCCTATGCCATCGGTTTGAGGTCGATTGACTTTACACCTACAACTCAAGCCATCCAAGCTTATGAAAATACAAGCCGGGATGTTATGGGAACGTTGAAGAGCCATATTTAAATCAGCCCGTCCGAACATGGGGTGGAATTCCATGTCATGGATGTTCCGACCACTTTTAATCTATTACTGGGAAGGCCCTGGCTACATCAGATAAGGGCTGTATCATCAAAAGTCCATCAATTAGTAAAGTACCCCTTCAAAGGCGGGATTACTACCGTGTACGGTAATTCTGCGATCCATCCTCCCTAGGGAACCATTGCGCCATTAATGGAAATCATACATGGGGAAGAGGACGTGTTCTTTTCTGGCTTCTCTTTAGTAGAAGCCCGGGTGGTCCAAACCATCATGGCAAAGGGCGATAGGAACTACTTGAGTACGCAATCCATCTACATAATGAACAAACATGGGCATATGCCTAGATCAGGACTAGGCCGAAGTGGTAGGCAGGGGGGCACTGTTGCCAAGGAGATGAGTCACGACCCCTGTGCTTTCTGTGTGACGCCCCGATTCTACACTATTGGTTGTAGTCAAGGAAGAATCACGAATGAGTCTTGTGGTCAATAACCAAGTAAGATCCCAGTTCGTCGAAGGAGTCAAATTAGCCTCCCTTCTAAGTCTGGCTTTCTTAGGCAACGCACTACCCTTTTGACAAATCTTAAAAAGTATTGACACAAGGTCTCATAAGCAACGATAAGGTTCATACATATACGTAGAATATAAATACATAATAACCACGAATATCCTTAATTCAAAAGCATGTTTCGTTACATTGCATCCCAAGAAAATTTAAATCTTCACATGAGTCTTACAAAACATCAAAAGGAAATTTCTAACTTTACTAAGATAGCCAAAAGCCTTCGAAGGTTTCGGGCTCTTCGTCTCCAGCTATAATTTCCTCTTCGTCACCTGGCATGATACGCCGTGAGATTTGAATGCCCAGTAAACACACACACACCCCGTCTTTTTTCTAGTCCAATACACAATCACAAATATAACATCAAGTAGTAAAACATGATACTCAAAATAAATAAACAAAGGGTTACAAGTTAGATGTTAGTAAACTAGAAATCCCCTAGAGAGATTTCATCTTCCCAACCACAAGAATCAGACTCAGATTATTCGGTATGCCCCCTCTTTTGCTGCTTTTGCAGAACTAACCTCGGATGCCTACCAACGGTTATATATCGCGCAGCGCCAACCGCAGGGCCTCAAAAGAGACGGTAATATATGGGTCTTGCCCAAATCCCTCCTCACACCAAACCACCTAGGGTCCGAATACAACCGCTCCGTTCAAGGGTTACGAAAACCACTTGTGCAAGACTTTAACTTCCAAGTAGGGAACGCATCCCAACAATCCACACATCACACATTATCCTCTTTGCTCAAGTGACCAAAAACCCAATACCATCCCAATTAAGTTTCTCGTTGAGTTAAATGTTTTAAAACAAGGTTAGACCAATCTTAACAAGATAATAATATCCACATAAGCATGCATCATTAAAATGAAGGAGAATAAGAACAGAACCGTAATATGTACAACATCATGCCAAGATATAATCATATGCTAATAAGCAATCTCATGAACAAAAGAGCATAAAACACCTATGCATAACAGGATTTCCAGATTCGATATCACATAAGGATTAGAATAGAAGGGCTATTTTAGAATTTTACCGGACTTGGCCTTCCTATGGTTCGTAGAGAATCTAATCTAGTTTCTAGAACATATTTCAGAAATGGGATAGTTTTTCTAGATTTTAAGTTATTTAGAAAACACTCCAGCGCTGTCCAGATTCATCGATCGTTACGAAAATTTGATTTTCTTGCAAACCGCTCACTGTTTTTCCATGAAACTAATTTTGGTTGAAAGCTAACTCATTAAGGACGATTTTGAAATAAAATAGAGGTCCAGAATAATTTTTTACATTTTTCTAGAAATTTTGAAAGTTGGCTGCGAAAACAGATTCTAAGGCACAATACCCAAAACAAGAAGATTTGTAAGAAAAGAGATCCACTACGGGAAGATTTTCATTTCTTTTGGGATGAAAACATGCTAACTAACATATTTTCTCAAAAGTGGGCCTTTGGAAAGTTTGAGAGATTGGTATGAAAAAGATAGTTTTGTACCGAAATGAGGGAAACTACAAGAGAGGTAGAATCATGGCTCAATCCTTATCATTTTTTACACAAGTAACTCATCAATAACACATCTGAAAACAATGCTTAGAACTCTTAAGAACATGTATTTGAAAAAGGAAAATTAAAGAGAAGGTTGTGTTGTGGCTTACTTGCTAAGCTTTGAACAAGATGGCTCTCTTCTCCCTTCCTCTTCTTCTCAAGACTTCTCTCTTGTTCTCCTTCCTCTCCTCTAGCTGAATGTGTGTGTGTGAGTGTGATTCTTGTGTTTGCCATGCTAAGGAGTGGTGATATTTATAGGCAAATTTGGTGTAAAATGACATAGAAGCCTACTAGTTGGAATTTGAATAGACAAGCTAGGATTTACTTGGAGTTCAATGGATTAGGAGTGATTAGGGACCTTAACCTTGGGATTAGGCAACCCCTAGTTAATTCCTAGTGGAATAGTTTTTTTGGGTTTCTAGAATACCATGATTATAAATCTTGAAAATAGACTTCTCACTTCTCTCTAGGGTGGCCGGCCATTGGGAAGGGTGATGGGGCCATTTTTTTTAATCAATCTAGGTACTAGGAGCACATTCCTCAATGTATATATTTATATAGGTCTCAATTAATTGATGGTAGTTATAGTATAAGGTACATGTACTAGTTTTGGAGAAATTTTGAATTTAAATAAAGAAGTGAGGGCTTGGAGTTAAATTCGTGTATTGGAATCTTACTTATGTAGAATTTAATTAAATTAGGCTAAGGAACCTAATTCAGCTAGGTTATTCCTGTTTTGATAAAAAAAAAATGCTAACCGACAAGATTCGAAATAATTCAAGTAACTGAGGGCTTTAAGAAAATAATTTAAACATTAGGGTTTTTAAAGAGAAAACATTTTTCAGGGGCTTTACATTCTGGCTCAGATACAAACCTACCACTGCAGATTGGCAAAGAAAGGGGGAGGAGTTGTAAGGAAGGTTGAAAGCAAAGATGGATGGGAAGCAGTATGAGTTAGTCCACAAACGAACACAGGGGACCTTGAACGGACGTTTTGTCTGCCAAGGGGAAGACTTCTCCGTTTGTGGATTCCTAGAGCCCTGATTTGACAAGGAAACAAAAACAAGGTATCTGGGCTTCAAGATCTTCTTCGGACACTAGTTACCAAAAGAGAAGGATGAACAAGCAGACCTGAGCCCTAGCACAGATCGAGGCGGGACTGCAAGCCTAGACACTAAAGAGAAAGAGCTGTTGGGAAAAGCATTGATTGACCTACTGCTAAAGCTGATACTGGCAACTTGGGGGATAGTTTTACTATCTCAATGATCAAGGATAACCCGGTAGTGGATTTCTCCTATCTTATCATGGATGCATCTAAGGCTCTACGCCTGGAAGTTTGAGAAAGGCATCATCAGCAGTTTTGGATCGGATAGTGAGTCCGGATTTGATTCCACTGAGTCTGTGGAGTCAGAGTCAGATTCGAGTTCCTCTGAGTCTGGTACTTCTGGGAGTGGTAACCTGGATACCAAAGTCCTGTCCAGGTCGTCTTTTAGCTTTTCTTTTGAGTCTACTGTAACCGAAGATCCAAACTTTTTGAATAGGAATGTTGTGAACTTTGCCTACTTGTTAGTGCCTTTGGTTTGTTGTATTGATCTTAATTTCAAAATTTTGACATAAATGAAGAGGAAGAAATTCCTCAGGTTTTGAAAAATTTGATTGATCATGAGGAGGAGAGGTGTGTTAAGCCCTATACAGATGAAATTGTATCAATTAACATGGGTATTGAAAAAGATCCTTGCCTGGTCCAGATCAGGTCCAGATGTTTTCGAAGGAACGCGAGCGTTTAATCACTTTATTAAAAGATTTTAAAGATGTTTTTGCGTGGTCCTACGAAGACATGCCTGGAATCGATCCCGAGATTGTATAGCACCGGATCCCTCTTGACCCTGAGGCCCGACCAATTAGCAGAAGCTGCGCAGAGTACGCCTAGATTGGGCTTTGAAGATCAAAGAAAAAGTTACCAAACAGATCGAGGCAGGGTTCTTGCTTGTATCTGAGTATCCAATGTGGTTGGCCAATATTGTTCTAGCCCCAAAGAAGGATGGCGAAATCAGGGTCTGTGTCGACTTCAAGGATCTGAATAAGGCCAGTCTGAAGGATGATTTTCCACTGCCGCATATTGACGAGTTGGTAGACTTCACCGTGGGCCATGCATTGCTCTCGTTCACAGATGGATTTTCCGAGTATAACCAGATTTTGATGGCACCCGAGGATAGAGAGAAGACCACTTTCATTACTTTGTGGGGCACCTACTGCTATCGAGTCATGCTGTTTGGGTTAAAGAATGCTGGGGCCACTTATCAAAGGGCTGTAACCACTATTCTGCACGACATGATCCACAAAGAGGTTGAGGTATACATGGATGACATGATCGTCAAGTCCAAAGATAGTGAGGGTCACTACACTGCCCTAGAGAAATTCTTTCAATGGATCAGAGAGTATAGATTGAGATTGAACCCGCAAAAATGCACCTTCGGCGTAACAACAGGAAAAATGCTAGGATTCTTGATCACACGGAGAGGAATTGATGTAGATCCTTCCAAAGTCAAGGCCATCTTAGAAATGCCACCACCAAGGACTGAAAAGGAGGTGCGTGGCTTTCTAGGTAAAGTGCAATACGTAAGACGGTTTATTTCCAAACTAACCTTGACTTGTGAACCACTATTTGGTCTCCTGAAGAAAGGAAAGAAATTCCAATGGGATAATTGTTGTTAGTTCACTTTTGAACAGGTCTAGCAGTACCTGTAAAATTCGCCGGTGTTATCACCGCCAGAACTGGGAAAACCATTGATTTTGTACTTGTCAGCGATGAACTCAATTATGGGGTGTATGTTGGCTCAGGAGTCAGAGGTAAGATAGAGAAAGTCGTTTACTACTTGAGCAGGAAAATGCTAGACTACGAGACCCATTACATTCCCTTCGAGAAAGATTGCCTAGCCTTGGTATGGGCTATCTAGAAGTTGAGGCACTACTTGTTTGCTCACTCTGTAATCCTGGTTTCGAGATTAGATCCCATGAAATATCTCTGTGAGAAACCAGTGCTTACGGGTAGGCTAGCCTGTTGGTTGCTTCCTCTCTCTAAATTTGATCTTAAATATGTTACACGCAAGTCGGTTAAAGGGAGAGCTGTAGCGAAATTCCTGGCATATCACCCAGTAGAGGGAGATGAAATAGTGGAGTACTTTTTCCCAGATGAAGATATTCTGCAAATAGAGAAGCAAATGTGGATGATGTAATTTGGCGAAGTAGCCAATCAATACAGTTATGGGATCGGTGTGTTGCTGATAGCACCCGATGACTCCCATATACCTTTAGCCTTCAAACTCCGATTCAAAGTATCCAACAACGAAGCAGAGTATGAGGCGTGTATTGCTGGTTTAGAAGCTGCCTTGGAACTAGGAGCAAAAATGTTGGACGTTATCGGGGATTTAAACTTGCTTATTTCTCAAGCCAACGGAGATTGGGGGGTTAAAGAGGAGAAAATGAAGGTTTACCATCAAACCTTGGATATGTTAATTCCGAGGTTTGTAAAGCTAATGTTTACCCATCTACTAAGGGAGAACAACCAGTTTGCTAACGCACTAGCAACTCTATCTTCTAGGGTAGACATTCCATCGGGAGTTAGGTTGCCTCCAATCATTATTTAACAGAAGTACACGCCACCCTATGAAACCATTGTCGCGATAGATGAGGGTTTAGACAAGAACGCCTGGTACCACTCTATCATGACCCTAACCCGCCCCTATAGATTAGAGTCATAACCGGCTAGTGATCATGAGATTACCTGAGGCCTCAGTCAGAAATCAAATCATATTTAATAATTTGGGGCCAAAGCAGAACTTAAATTACAGAAACAAAATTTACAAGGATTGTCCAATGAGCTATGCATACATAGTTCAACCAAAACATTCTCATGTATGAAATAACTCCAACTATACAAACATCCATATTATGTATGTATTACATAAGTCCAAGATCATTCAAAGCCAGTATTAACAAAAAGCAAGGTTATACACAGGGTTGGTCATACATGACAACAAAAGAACAAAAGGAAAAGAAAAACAAAAGTAAGGCCTCTTGCGTGAGGCTACCTTGGTTGACACCTCAAAACTTGGTTTCTTATTACTTACTGGGGTTGAGGCTAGACAACCCGCTGCTCACCTACATACGTATAAATAAGGAGTGAGCTAATGTCCAGTGAATAATACCAAAGCAAAGTAATTCATGAACAAAATCCTTACGATCACAATTCACTATTACGATTGGAAATCAATAATAAAGCAAAACAACCTTAGGTCCAGCTTACACACAGAACGACCTTGGGCCCGTTACACATAGAACCACCTTAGGTCCAATTCACACAGAATGACCTTAGGTCCAATTCGCATTCACATTTGTGCACATACATTTAAATCCATAGTCATATACATATTCATTCTTGTATCCAAAATGACCTTAGGTCCATTTTCTTTCCTTATCCCGAACTGCCTTCGGCCCATTTAACACTTATACAGAACGACCTTAGGCCCAATCCACACTCTTACTGAATATACTGAACTACCTTAGGCCCATTTCATACCCATACCTCGATCAATTCGCATATTTCATTCTGAATTAAGTGATTAGAATATTCATTCTTAATATCACTTCAAAAGTTTAGAACCTTACCACATAGGCATCATTTAGAAAATAATGCATATACAAAATATCTTTTCTAAGATATTATTCATAGTATTCTGGTGCTTGGTTCATCCTCGTACTTAACCCTACATAATTTATAGCACTTGGGGTCATAATACAATTCAATCTGTTCTTTAATTTGCTTAATGTTCTTAGGCTTCTTTAATGTCCTTTAATTCATTTACAATGTTCAATGTATGCCTAAGAGTGTTTAGGAATGAAAGAGAACAAAAAATGAATCATAAAACAACTTTTCAAATTTTCTAAAACATGGCTCTTCACTTGAGCGCAGCTTTTCTTGCTCGAGCGGACCCCTTTGGTCTGCAAAAGTACTGGTTGCCTTATTTTTGCACTCGAGTGTGACTATGGTCGCTTGAGCCAAGAGTCAAAACATGTGACTGGGCGCCCGAGCTCAATTCTTCTCGCTCGAGCGGACATCAATGTCTGCAAAACTTCTAGGAGCTTGATTTTTACACTCGAGTGACACTTTTCCTACTTGAGCAGACATGACGAATTTTGGAATTTCCAGAACTTTGTTTGAAGTTGAAAACTTGATTCCATCTTGTTTTTCTTGTATGTTAATTTCATATCTTAGGCAAATAACTTCTAACATGAAAATAAAATTTATTTTTACAAGAATTGAAGTTCAATTCGCCATAAGGTTCTTCGTACAAGCTCAAATCATTCAATTTCATGTTCATAACTCTGAGACTCATGCATGTATGATCTTACATGAATTCATCATCTTAAAAACATGTAATTAGGCCTCATAACCTCATTATTCATGGATGCATGTCTCAAATGACTACCAATTCAACTTATTTAACTTGTCTTATATACAAACATGAAGATTCATAGCAATTTGTTAACTTCATAGCAAAATCTTGTTTTTAAGATTCATAGCAACTTATTTAACTTGTTCTCAATTTCATCATTTCCAACTCAAATCTTGTTCTTAACTTCATATCCTCTTTGAATTCACTTAGCTATGAATTTAAACTCATGAATGTGAGTTCAATCACTCACCTACAGGCTTCAACCTTCCAAACTCTAGCTAGTTCTTGAGCTAATTCTCCCAATTCTTGAATTCTCTAGCAAAATCTTCAAGGATGCTCTCTTCCTCTCTCTAGAATCGGGTCACTGTCTCTCTAGAGTGTTTATTTTCAGATTTTGAGCTCATGTAATGAGCTTAAGCACATTTAGCTTTTATATATACACATCCCTAATCAACCTTAATTAGGACTAATTAATTGTGCTTAATTTAATCAATTTAATCTAATTAATTCAATATGAATCAATTTTTAATTAAATTTTACCGTAGGCTCTAAAAATTAGGCTAATCATAATAACATAGTCAATTTTGGTTTCTGACACCTCTATGGTCTTCGATTTAAATTTTATAATAGAGAATCCAACAGATTTTCCTATAGTAAATAGATAGAGATTCAAAAACACATATAATCATATAATTAGCATTCAAAATCATATCAAGCTCATAATTATAAGCATAATTAAGATTAATTAGCATAACACATAGTAGACATAGTAGGGTTGTCACAATGATATTTGGAAATTTCCTAGAAAATGAAGCGTATCCACCAAGAGCAACAGCCAAGGACAAAAAGGGAATACGGCATCTGACTGTCCAATTTATCATCTGCAGGGGCAAGTTGTTCAAAAGAGGCCATTTGGGAATGCATAAACTGTGTGTTGAGGACGAAAAATCAAAGCGCCTTATGGAGGCCATTCACGGAGGAGAGTGCGGAGCCCATATGAACGGTGTGATGTTCACCCCGAAAAATCCTTAGATAAGGCTACTACTGGCCAGCCATAGAAGTGGATTGTATTGGTTTTGTTTGGCGCTGCCACAAATGCCAAATTTATGCCAATCGCATGAACATTCTGCCGTCGAAGCTCTAAAACATGACTTCACCATGGCCATTCTTTGTTTGGGGGATAGATGTTATCGGTGTAGTTACTCCAAAGGGGTCAAACGGACATGAATTCATCTTGGTAGCGATCGATTAGTTCACCAAATGGGTGGAGGCCCAATCCTACTCTATGCTAAAGGCGTCTCATGTGGCTAAGTTCATCAAGAATAATATCATCTATCGGTACAGAGTCTCGAACGAGATCATTTCAGATAATGAGTCGCACTTCAAGAAAGAGGTGATAAACTTGCTTGAGAAATATAATGTGGCTTTCCATAAGTCATCAACCTACATGCCATAAACCAATGGAGCCGTTGAGGTAGCCAACAAAAATATCAAAAGAATTCTACAGAAGATGGTGGAAACTTATAGGGATTGGCCAGATAAATTGCCATTTGCACTCAGGGGCTACAGAACCTCAATCTGAACATCTACAGGGGCGACCCCCTATTCTTTCATCTATGGGATGGAGGATGTTTTCCCAATTAAAATTTAAGTGCCGTCATTGTGGGTTATGGCCAAGTGTCAGATAGTGGAGTCAGATTGGCAGCGGTGCAGGTTTGAGGAGTTAATGTTGTTTGATGAGAGAAGACTAAGGGCATTGTATCATGTCCAGGGCTACCAACGCCGAATTGCCAAGGCTTTTAACAAGAAAGTTAAATGGTGCTGAAAGACAACCGGGCTCCCATCCATGACCCTAGGGGCAAGTTCAAACCCAACTGGACTGGTCCTTACATCATCAAGTCAATCTGGTTAGAAGGGGCGGTTATTCTTATGGACTGAGATAGCTTGGAGTTCTCATAACCGATCAATATGGAAAAGTTAAAGAAATATTATCCCTGAGGGGCTCGCTAGGCCGAAAACCCAAAAGGGTGACCTAGGCAAAAGTTAGAGCATGAAAAATTAGAAATAGAGAAAAACTGAGCTTGCAAGGTTGAAAACCCTAAAGGGCGACTTTGGCAAAAGTTAAAGTGCAAAAGGAGAGAGTTAATACTCAAGTGAACCTTAGCCAAACTACGTAAGGCCTAATTCCCATTTTTGGGATACATAGGCAACTTCACCCTGAAGTTCGGTTGTAACTATCTCTGACTCAACTGTCCATTTTCCTGATTAGGTCATCTTTGTTCATCATCTGTTAGTTCGGTTGTGATCTTCATTTTAGGAAGAAAAGTTGGTTACAATGCAGAGCAGTAATGATATACAATCAGGGACAGTTATGATCTTTTGATTCGGGATTGTACATCTTGAGGGTTGATTCCATGCGTGTCAGGTGGTGATCGTTTCTGAAAATTGTCTTGAGAAGTTTTAATAAAAGTTGATTTTATTCAAAATTTTATCCTTTTACAACTTGGACCATTATTAGGACCGAAAGAAAAATTTTCAGCACTCACAACTTTAATTTTATTGATTTCAACACAAGTACATTCTCATTCTTTGATTTTGATCAAAGTTGCTTCTAATTCTTAAAACTTGAAAAGAAAATATCAAAGCAATAAAACTATGGACGCAACTAAATCAGGTGGCTCTATGCCAAAGACGGCCTAACCTTTGCCCCCTCTTCGAGCCAAGCTAAACACTACTCTGACAGGGTGTAACTGAAACTAATGGCAGGGGCCAGAATCTCTCTCATTCTCTAGGCAGTAAGGTACCAGGGCAGGTGTGAAGCACGAAATGGGAATGAAGTCAGGTATTCTATTCCCTCCTCTAGGCAGGTCTAATCATGCCTGAATTGGCATTTGAACCGGAGAGAGAAATAGAACACGTAGTGTGTGAGGCCAATCAACTGTATGCCCAGTTGCCGGGACATGCTGTAACTCATCTCAGCCAAGTTAAGCCAGGGGCTATGCCAAGTTATCCCAGCTGCAGATTTGCTGCACATCTAATCACACCATAACCCCTCTGAGGGGAAATTGACCAGTCGTTGGCGAAAGAAGTAAGCTTGGGCTGAGTACTCGGGGCAAGGGTCCATTACTTGCAGTTTATCCATAAGCCATACCTGGGGAGGGATGAAAAATAAGAGAGATTAAAGAATAGAAAGGAAGTGGTTATGAGAGAAAAACAGAGAGTGAGTGTTGAGCGATGTGAGAATCATAAATTAGCAGGGCAGGCAATAATACCTGGAGAAATAGCGGACTGCCTGCCAACCAAGTAGTCTCTCCTTGATGGAAACTCTCCTTGATGGAAAGCATCTAAACCCATCAAGGTATCGACCAGTGCTAAACCCATGCAACTCTTACCCTCTTTCAGACATTGGGCCACTTCGATCAACTGAATGCTAGCTTCGCCGAAACTAGAGGCAAGGAGGAATTGCACAAGAAGGCATAAACAGAAAGCATGTTGCCAGTGGCCTCGCCAAAGAAGGTAACTCTTGTCTCCGATAGTGAAAAATTGATGAACTAAGTTGGGGATGTCTAGCTCCCCATTATGTGCCAAGGATCAAGCCTCGTGTAATGTTAGCCCACACATCCGTCCCAAAGCTTGGGCATGGCCAAAACGGGACTGCGGTATGATGTCTTCGTTGTGCCGAGACTCCATCAAAGCTCGAAATTCCTCAAGTGTCGGACACACCTCCTGTGATTCGAATTGAAATACATGAGTGATCAGGTTCTAACATCGAATAACGGCATGGAGGAATGGAAAACAAAGAGAAGTGCGACTGAGAGGAAAAAGGGTGTTTAGGCCAAAATTGTGAAAGTTCACCTTTTCTGAGCTATCCAAAGTAGCTACCAGTCTCGGAGCCTATTGTTGCACAGTGTCTCCATTTTGAGAGCAAAATACGAACGACTTGCTATTTTGCGAGAAAAACAACATAGGAGCACCATTTATAGAGGTTGAGAAGAAGCAGTGCATGACAGTTGGGTAGCACTGACCGACCTCATAGTTAGGCCCGACCGTGCCTTAGTGAAGCCCGACTGTGCCCATTTGGGCCCAGCCGGGTCTAAATGGTGGTTCAGATAAGTGCAGTTGGAGAAAAAGTTGGCCTTTGTCCTGGCATACTGCAGTTGTGTTTTAAGTCTTGTTTTGTTTGTACCAAATGTTTTTTAGTATTTTCAAGTTTTTTTCATTTTGTTTTTCTGTTATCAAGTTGTATTTTACATTTTGTCTAGCTATGGGTTGCTATTCGACTCAAGAATGAATGCAAGTGCAAATATTCATTGGTTTAAGTCTTATGCAAAGTGTGGAGAAGTGGTTTGGAAATAGTCTTGGATCCTGTAAGAAGCTCTTGATCCTCAGATTGCCACCTGAAAAAGGACGAACACTCCGGTCGGGGGTGCCGGTATTAGCACTCCGATGGACAAGTCAATATATACTCTCTAGCTTGCTTGTATCGCAAGTTAATCTCATCTATTCTCACATACCTCTCTTTGGTTGATGCTCCTCTCATTTATACTCGTCCATGATCTCGGGGGTCAGGCTCACCTTTAATCCAGCGCATAATTTCTCACTCGGCCATTCTGTCGTGTACCTATTCGCACTCGGCTTCTTTTATGGCTGATTCTATGGCCGATTTAGTTATTTGGCTTCAAGATCCACCAAGATGGAGCTGAATAGTATATATCCTGATTTTCTTCAAATTCATTTGGCTTTCCTACATATAATGATATTCGGCTCCCACAATTGCCCCGCAAACATCCTACTAATGCCAGTAGTCAACATGTTTGGTCTTGAATTTGGAGAGTCTAAAATACGACGGTTACCCTCATTCCAACACAAGCGTCAAAACATGTATGCTTTTTAGGAATCCTTATAATCCCCCCCCCTTTGTACGCTTCATTCATTTAATGTAATTTGAAACCATGTTGTCCCTTCGAATGTATGTTTTTTGAATACACAAAGCTTCTTGGTTGCCTATCAGTATACCTCCTTCATTTCGCGACCTCTGCAACTTCTTCCCATTCCTCATTGTCCTCTCTACTTCTTGTAAGTTCTCCTCTTCTCCATTTCGACTCCCATTTCCTTGTTTGTTTTTAGCTTAGAGTACTTCCTATACTGGCTAGGATAGAGAAACATTTGAAAGCCCTTCTTTCTGCAGATCGAGTAGCTGGTTTTCGCCGCCATTTTTCCATTCCTGACGACGTCCATTTGTCACTCGTGGAAGAGAGTGTAGTTGACATGGAGAGGACCGATGAGAGTACAATCACCTTTCCTCTCCTGTCAATCGCTGAGGGCGTAGCCCGTTTCCCCCTTCACTTTTTTTTGAGGGCCGTCATTCGCCATTGGGGTCTAATCCCTTCTCAGCCTAACATAAACTTTTACCGAATCATAATGGGAATTTTAGAATTAAACTGATGCCTTAGGCTCAATCTTGGAATCCTTGCTATTCGGCATTGTTATGTCTTAGCCAAATCCTCTGGCCGGCAGGAGCGCTACTTTCTCAGGGCTAAGGACACCGATCATCATTTGGTGACTATGCTTGCCAGCTCTGGCAAGCGTGTTGATGATGTCTTGGTCGTTGTCCGAGGCAATTGGAAATTTGGCGAGGGCGAAGATCACCTAGATCCTGTGCCTAGATGAAAAGGCAAACCAGGTGGCCGTATAGTCCCGCATGTGTGTTTGTTATATCTTTACTCGGCTTAGATTCTATGCACTGACTGTTTCATTTACGCAGGTAACGATTTGAAAAAAGTTCTCGTCTTAGCCGACGACGCTGTACTTGTGCAAATCAAAATCGTGCTCCAGTTTTTCGGCCGTCCGAACCTCCAAAAGCAAGGGAGGGCGGCCCACATACTTTTGAGATACGAGCCAACTTACACTACATTTTCGGTCGTAGATCACATTCGATTCCAAAGGGCGAACAGCAACTTACGGCACTTATTTTCCCAAACTTCAAAAATCTTAGGCAGATTGGTCTTGAAGCTTCAGATTTAGAGCCAACAGACAAACAAATAGCCGAAGAAGTCGCTGAACAGCTGAATCAGTCCACCTTGGACAGATCCGATAGTCTGGGAGAGGAGGTTGACGCAGCTCTAAATTTGGCTTTTGAGGAAATCGGCCTCAACCCTCCATTCACTTGAGGCCGAGTAGACGTCTCGTTTGAAGGTATTTTCATTGACTTAGGGGACTTTCTCGGCGCATATCCTGAGAACATAGCTGAGGAGCCGCTCACGCAGATGGCTAGGAGAAAAAATGCCGAGAGGATGGCTGCCCGGAGAAAGGCCGAAGCTGACTGATCTAAACCTCCACCCGTTGCTGGGGCTAAGTCTTCTCCGCCGGCTCTTGTTGAAGAAACGGTGCAGATTGATACGGCCGAAACGGAGCACATTATCGGTCAACAGGATAGCCAGGTGATCGAGCACAGGGGGGAAAATTGTCCTGCCGAGCACGAAGCCGACTCTTCAAAAAACCAAATTGATAAACGGCTGTGCATAAAGGAGTCAGACCTAGTTGTGCCATTTATCATACAACCAAGGATAAAGAACGTGCCAGTTACTTTTGATGTATCAGCTATGAAAGACGCTGCTGTGGCTTTAAGCATGGCCTCTTTAATTTCTCTGCCGGTTAATAGAGTAGCCTTTCGCACAGAGCTGAATTTGCTATCCATAGCATTAGCCGCTCAATGGGCGATATTTGTACATGACTTGAGCCTTATTTGCAGTCTTACATCTATTTATATATATATATATATATATGCCAGCTATCTTACTAATTCCTTGTTTTGCAGGCAGCGGGAAGGATAATTGAGACTGGCCACCGTCAACATGACGCTATCGAACAAGTCGAATTTCTCACAGCCGAAGTTGAAAATGAAAAGAACAAGGCAACGGAGGCCTCTCTCCGAGTCGAGTTCGAGGCGATGAAAGCAGCGAAAGAACGAGGGAGGGCCGATGCCGAGGCAAAGAAGGCCAAGAGTTTCGACCAACTCAGGTTGGCCGCCAAAGAAAGGGTGAACACGAGCGATGACGCGCTCAAGTTAGCCAAGAAGATGATTGTCAAACTAGAGGCCGATTTGGAATCATCGAAGAAAGCAAAGGAAATGACCGACTTTGAGATTTCCAAGGCATTCCAAGCCAAGAAGGACGTCGCCTTAGAAAATTACGTGGAGGAAGTGCCTAAGTTTGAGAATCGGGGTTTCAAACACGGCTCCCTCAAAGTTCTCGCTGCCGCTAATGTAACATTGGAACAGCCGATTCCATATGAGCAGATAGATGTTGAGCCGCTGGAGTCTAACCTTGAAGACTGACTAGGGTCAAAGTAATTTTGATTCTTGTTTGGTATCTTGTGTGCTTAATTTTTATAGATTTTTGTTTATTTATTTCGGTTAGAAGTTAAATGTAGGGTAATTTTCATGTATAAAATGACTACTGTTTATACTTAATTTATTAATGAAAATTTCCTTTGCCTTTCTGTCTGTCTGCTGCATGTGCTAGTTAACGGCTAAGTAGGATATAAAATCATGAAATGAGTAAATTAATTCGGCGATAAAATAACTGTCCGTAGCTTTGCGATTTAGCCACCGAACATCGGCAGTTCATGGATTGGCTGGGGCACATCCACTTAGCGGAGCAAAGCTTTGAAATTTAGCTGAATAGATTAATGAATCTTCCTTTGCCTCAGCTGATGAATGAATGGAACCGCCGAATATTGGTAGTTCATGGATTAGTTAGGGCACATCCACTTAGCGGCACAATGCTTTGAAATTTAGCTGAATAGATTAATGAATCTGCCCTTGCCTCAGCTGATGCGAAACCGTCAAATATCGGTAGTTCATAGATTGGCTGGGGCTATCGGCGCAAAGCGATGAGGCTAGGCCAACTAGATTAATGAATCTGCCTTTGCCCCCAGTTGATTAATTAACGGAACACTATTCACGATAAAACAACTACGTAGCTTTGCGAGTTGGCCAAATAGATTAATGAATCTGCCCATGCCTCAGCTAATGAATGAATAGGACCGCCGAACATTAGTAGTTCATGGATTGGCTGGGGCACACTATCTTTTCAGCACAAAGCATTGAAGAGATTGCTTTGGGAACGCTGCACCGGTGATTAAAAGGTGGGGTGGGGGCTACGTGCGCGTAGGTTCTATTTTTTTGTTCAAATTCAACAGATTACAAGAGGGAAAAGAGCATTGCGTTGAACTAGGTTCGACAAATTTGGATGTCAAGAAGACAATTGTGGACTCGACTTTCTTCGCGCCCCCCTGTAGACACCCCATTTTTGACCATCCTCACGACTTGGACGTCACCGTTTGAACACTCGGTGATCATCCATATTCGTGTTCGTCTTGAGTTCCCGGAGGCCTCAGCCACGCGCCTTGCCTCAAGACCTCTCGACTCAACTGTTTTGTGTTTGGTTTTGCACCAAACACTTGTGTTTTGCTTTTGAGGGGCAGGGAATGGCTTGTTAGCCATCCCCACACCTCACCGGCCATGGCTTGAGGCCACCGGCCATTGCTTTGTTGCCATCGGCCAAATGTTTGGCCGGCCGGCATTCTTTGTGGCCGGCCGACCATTGTTTTGGTTAATTTGGCATTTTTGGCTGGCCGACCACTGTGCATCTGCTTTTGTAGATATTTTTATGCCAGCTGTGCTAGCTGGCATACACTTTGCCCCCCCTCCATACACGTGTATGGAGGGATTTTACTCTTGCTTAGCTTGTTTTGTAAGCTTTGCAAGAGTGATCCTCTATAAAGGGAGGGCCTCTCCTCCCTCCTCATGGGTTACAAAAAAAGCTGAGGGGAGCTCTGGTTCTAGGGTTAGTATAGTGTATCTATTCTATCTCTATTTCTCCCTCTCTTTTGCTCTAAGTGTGTGTTTGTTCATAGTTTTGCATACAAACACCTAGTATTACACTATACCCTAGTTGTTGAGCCATTAGAGGTCTGTTTTCAAACTTTTTGAGCTGGTTTTGATCCAAGAAGAGGTCTAGTCTTGTGATCTTGGAAGTGTTCTTCAAGGGTGTGTGTTCTTGCCCTTTATACCCCATTTTTGCATAAGCTTTTTGCCATCCTTTCTTGCTGTTTTGAGCTTAGTGTATAACATATAAAAGTCTTGTTTTTACTTGCTTAAAATAGTTGTTTAAGGTTGTTTTGGTCTTTGGGTTTGTTTGACCCCTCTTAGGCCTTGTTTGGCCCCAATTTTGTGCTATTTTGGTGAGCTCTGGGACCACCTTGTTTGGGCCTCCTCACCACTAAAATCTTGAGGGATTTTAGTGGAGAGGATGGTGGTTTAATGTCCTAGGAAGGAGAGGGCCATTCCCTCTCCTTGTTGTCTTCAAACTTGCCATTTTAAGCCTCATGTGTGAGCACCATTTTTGAGTTCATGTTGGCCATGTTTCAGCAGGTATTTGGTAGTATTTTGCCATGTTTTACCTCTGTTTTAAGTTGGTTTAGACACACCATGCTTGCCTTGCATACTTGTCCTGTAATGCCATGAATTGTCTTAACATGCTTTGTGCTTTGAGCCTTGTGTCTAGCATGTTTTTGGCTTAGCTTTGTGAAGCTTTTATGCTTGTTTTAGCATGCTAAAGGTCTATTTTGGGCTATTTGGGCCATCCATGGTTTGCTTTGTATAGCTACCATGCAACCTCTCTTGTATGCCTTGAGCATTGACCCTTCTAGCATGTCATCCTGGCCTTGTTTTAGTTGTTTGGAATCACTTTCCATGCCATTTCAGTCCTTGTGGTGTGTTTGTATGCTTGCATTTGATGCCCCTTTAATGTGCTAAAAGGTTGTTGTCTTATGCTCCATGAATGTGTCATTGCGTATGCCATCATGTCTGGGTCTCTAGGATGCCATGTCAATGTGTTTTTGGCTTCGTTTTAACATGCTAAAACTCTGATTTTGGTTGTTCAAATCATGCCATGTTTAGCTTTGCTAAGTGTAGTTCAATACCTCTTTGGTGAGCCTTAGGCTTGGGACCATTGTTGCATGTTTAGCTTGTCTTGTTTACTTGGTTTACTTGCATGTCAATGTCCTATTTACTTGGTTTGCCTTGCATACTTGCATGTGTTATGCTTCATATGTTGTCACATGATTGAATGAAGTCATACACTTGTTTGCATGCTTGTCCTTGCATCTTGTAATATGCTAGTTGCCTTGGTAGCATCATTGCTTGTTTGCATGTTCATATGGCATGCTAGGCTTGCATGCTTAGGTTGCATTTGGCATGCATGCCATGCCTCTTGATCAAGTGATAGAGGTTAGGCCTTATTTGTTTGTTTGGTTTGCATTACATTTGAAATCAAGATGCACAACTTGACTTCTTGGGTCATCACACATCGAAATGCGCGATTGGTGGTCCGAGAATCAAGGAACATCCCCCTTTGAGTCATAAACATGATAAGGGATGTGTTGGTGCACACATTTTCTTGAAATGCATTACCATACCTTGCTTGCCCTCTACTGCTGTCAAAACAGGTTCTGCAGGAAGCTTTGGCCGACCAACCACATCCAGTGCCGGCCGGCCATGAATTCGTGGCTGAGAGCTCAATTTATGGTCGATGGCCACTTACCTTTGGCCGGTGGTGTTCCCCCTTGGCCGGTGGTGTTCCACAGTGTTCTTTGGGAATTGTGCCATTTTCAGAGGAGTAGAGTAAGGAAAACAGAGGTAGCTTGTGCATGGTATTGGATTTCCGGGCAAAGCCAATCTGAGCACGCGTGCATCCCTCTTCCCGAGGCCTTTCAATGCTTTCCTTAGCTTAATTGATTTGTTAATTAATTAGGTGGTCTGTAAATTATTTAATTAGCTTGTAGGTTAATTAAATTGTATTATTCTTTCGGTCCCTCCGAGCGAGGGCGAATTTGTAATAAGTGTGGGTGCGTGTGTGCATGTCTTCCAACCCCCACTTCTTTCTCCCTTTTACTTACCTGCTTTTGATGGTTAGTACTAGGGCACATTTAATTTAGCATCCTTATGCTATGCATACGTGCATCATTCATCAGTCTTGCATGCACCGGGCTCGGCGCATCATGTTAATCGCATAATATTTCAAATCTAACTTGAATACTTGTTATCTGTAATTTCACATGCCATCCTAGGATTAGCCGAGCCTATTCTAGTTACATTTTGTAAGCAATGCATTAGCCACTTGACATGGACTTGGATCATACATTGATTGCTAACAAGTTCTTTGTTTTGGCTCGGAGTACTCGGTAAGCTTTTTATGCTTTAGCATCTCGCATGTGTGTGAAGGTTAACATGACAGCATGCTTACCATGTAGCTATATGCTTATGTGATATAAACTGCCTAAATGCCTGTGGGTGAAGGTTGGATTGTTTGAGTTGGAACGACTCATTAAAATCCGCGTTTTAGCCTACTCGCGAGTAGCAAATTTCAAAGCATTTTTCAAATGAGCGGATATGCAATGCTTTGTTCCAAATTAGGCGATCTAGTCTATACTTGTATTGTGCGCATCACATAGTAAATTCTAGCTAATTAACTGGAATAAGAACACATAACGTTTTCAAAACAAGATATCATGTTTAGTAGAGGCCGATCTTCGGATCGGGCGAGAGGGGGTGCTCATAGCTGACCTTCCCCAATCGTACCCAAGTTCTCGAGCCGAGGCAACTTTGGTGATGACGGACACGTGGCCTTAGGCAAACAAGTCAGGGTTTCCTAAATTCCCCTATAAAAAATATTTAGGTGGCGACTCTATATCTGGCAAAGCAGTCCATGTTTGGCACTCTTTTCTAAAAATCTGTTTTCTCAAAACAATTTGCTGGATTTGGACTCTTTGGTTCAGATTAAGAACCGACACAAATTGAGTCCGAACTGTAGCACATGAGGCCCCACGCGGGCGCATCTACAGTTTCTGGCGACTCTGCTGGGGAGTTTAGAGAGCTTGACTCGAACTTGTGATATTTTGTTTTGACTACACTTATGTGTTTCTTTGCATGGCATTTACATTGGTGCACCTAAGTCACAGTGTTTGCCGTATGCTATTCCTGAACGGTTTGCCGGAGGCTCGCTTCGAGAAGCGTGCCATAAGGTTGACCGGTTACAGGCTCTGCCACGATGGGAACACAAACCCCGGTTGTCACCGGGGCACCCTTTTGACCATTCGACCTAGTGCGTATTCGGAATCCATAGTGACCATTCCAATCTAGGACAAGTTGCTACCCGATCATAGGTTGTTTGAAACTGCTGCGTGCATAGTGAAACCCTAGCTCCTGACAAAATAGGACAGGGAAACCCTACCTCAACATAAGGGTGTTTTGGCTCTTGCTTGCTTGTTATGTGCTCTTTTTAAGTTGACCTCTACAGGGGAATGCATATATAGGTTTGCAAGTTTAAGTATCAGGCCTGAGGGCATCAGTACCAGAATTTGAGCATCAGTTATATCTGCGGGTATCGGATTCAGTTTTTTTTGGGCAGTGGCTTTGGGGAACAGTGATCAGTAGTAGAGTACAGTTATTCAGTTATGACTCGTGTATGTTCTAATTGGGCCGAAATGCTGCGTGTTTTCTCTTTCAGTTCGGAGAGTTAGTATAGAATAGCCAGTGTTCTTCTTTGCTGAGGCAAGACAGAGATCGGATCCGTCAGTCACCATTCAGTACAGCGGACTTATAATGACGCAAAGTTCAGAGGAAATAGTGGTTATGGCAGCCGCATTGGATCAAGAAAACATCTTGCGGGATGAAACCAATGTTGATTTACCGCATCCGCCCAGGTCGCCTGCCGCGCGCCCAATCTGGGAACCCCAGTTGTATTAGGCTCGTGAGCCCACCACGTTCGAGTTAATGGGAATGATCGGCGACCTTTAGCGATCTGTGGCTAATCTCACCTACAGGATGTCGGCTTCGCCACCAACCCCATCCTACGCCGGGAATTTTGTACCACAGGAGCCCCCGCTACTGGGGCGAATTGTGATCGAGCTCAGCCAACCTGAGGCTGTCTCAAGCTATGGACATGACGTGTCAACAACAACCGGGTTCCGCCCTGATGGAGCAACCCAAACCCTTGATCAAGCTGAGGCCAGAGGTAAGAACAAAGTGGGAACAAGTGTTGATCCCGTTGAACAGCTTCTGTGGGCAGTCGAGGCTTTGAAAGTTGGGGGGATGAGTAAACAGCAAATGTCCACGGTGGTGGCCAAAACTGTAGACGATGCTTTCCCCACTCCAACCGGGGGGAGTTCCAGCCAGGCAGAAAATCGGGATAGACCCCGTCATGCCAGAACAGTTCCTTCCAATCCCAACCCTACACTGGGAAAGGATCAAAAAGTCAAGGCGGCACCTGCCGATCCTCTTGCCAGTGCGTCGAGCAAAAGTCAGCAAATTTCGAAGTGTCTGCCCCGAGGACGCAGAGTCTTCCATGCACTCTACATGCCTTTGTCTAGGGCGCTCCAGATCCTTGCCAAAAGGGGGCACCTTAAACCCCTCGAGCCTTGGTCTCTCCCAAAGAATCTCCCTTCCACACATGATGCTACCTTGTATTGCGCGTACCACCAGCAAACCGGTCATTGCACCGACAACTGTTTCCGTCTTCGTCATGAAGTACAGGATTTGATCAACAATGAGGTCATCCTCCCGCCTACCTCAGTGAAGTCTGTCACTGATGAGTTGTTAGATTTCGAGGATATTGCGAGTATGTGATCAGAAGTTGGACCACCCGCAGGCGTTCGATGTATCTCAGATGTGGCGTCTGGCACGCACTATTTTTTGAGCATCTGCGAATGCTGGTTTTTTTGTAATTTCTGGCTTGGGTATTGAGCCAGTTCTTTGGTTTTGTTTTGAGTCTGTCTCACTGTCTTGAGTTAGTCTTTTTGCTTAAGGGTCTGTCTTGTTGTACTGAGTCAGTCCCATTGTATAGAATGTCTGGTGATTCCAGAGTTGTGGCCTCGGATATCATATTTTTGTAATTATTATTCTACTTTCTTTTGAGTCTGTCTCTGTTGTGGAGCCAGTTGCAACCGGAGGTTTTGAATGAAACAACTGCGGCTATCATGTTTCCGTGCTTATTGCTACTTTGAACCTGTTGTGCGAACAAGTTAGAATGAACGGCAATGCATTTCACCTGCTCTTTTGTGCCTATAAGTCATTGTATTGACCTAAGTTTTTCAAAACTTTTCGAACAATGTGATGAAAATGAAGAGGAAAGAATTCCTCAGGTTTTGCAAAATTTGACCAACTGAGAGAAAGAGAGGCGTGCTAAGCCTTTAATGGATAAAATCATGCTTGTTAGTGTTAGTACTGGGAAGGACCCTGGCTTGATCCAGATTGGTTCCACACTATCTTCAGTGCGAGCGATTTGTCGCTTTCTTAAAAACTTTCAAAAATAAAATGTTTTGCGCAGTCCTGCAAAGACCTGTGTGGAATCGCTCTTGAGATTGTAGAGCTTAGGATTGCTCTCAGCCTCGAGACTTGAGCCCTTGCTTTTGAACCTTGGACCTTGGTTTCGGACTATTCAATGATCAACCGCGATGTAAGGCCTGTGTGGCCAGATTTGAAGCAGGCCTCGAACAAGAGGCACTAAAGTCAGATCAAGAAGATCAGACCTCATCAGAAGAAATTTGCGAAGCTAAATCAGAAGCACCCCTCGGACTAGGGGCAGAAATATCCGATGTGCTTGAAGAGCTGAAGATGGATCCTTCTGTAAATCAATACAACAACCACTCTCCTAGTTACGGATGGCTTCAAAACCATAAAACCATTTGGCATGGACACAGCTACACTTTTACCCTTGAGAGGTTCGCTGAGCCGAAAACCCGGAAGGGCGACCCAGGAAAAAGTTAGAGCAAGAAAAAAAATGCAAAAAAGAAAAAAAAAAGAAAAAAAAGAAAAATACGAAAACGAGATAAACGCAAAAAAGAAAAGATAAAAAAAAAAAGAAGAAAAGAAATGAAAAAAGAAAAGAAAAACATAGCTCGCAAGGTTGAAAACCCAGAAGGGCAACCTTGGCAAAAGTTAGAGCGTTGTGAGGGTTAATACACGAGTGCAGCTTAACCGGAACTACGTAAGGCTTGATTCTCATGTTTAGGATACGTAGGCAACTTCATCCTGAAATCCAGCCACAAACACTTCCAAATCGAGTGTGTCCATGTAATGGTTTTGATCATCCTTGCTTTCTCTGAATTCGATAGTTCGGTTGTGACAACCGGAACTACGTAAGGCTTGATTCCCATGTTTGGAATACATAGGCAACTTCATCCTGAAGTCCAGCCACCAACACTTTCAAAGTGACTGTGTCCATATATTGGTTTTGACCATCTTCGTCTTCTCTGTATCCGAGAGTTCGATCGTGATCACCGCTAACGAGGATTGACTACAAAATATTGTGGCGTTATCCAGACAAGGGGCAAATTTCCGTTGCCATGTGTCACCATTCAAACCAGGGGCAACTTTCCGTTGCCGTGCAGTGCCATCCAGACAAGGAGCAATTTTTCATTGCCTTCGATCTGAGGTTGTGCATCTCGAGAGTAAGTTCTGCGCTCGTTGAGCGTTAACTGTTTGCAAAAATAGTTTTTGAAAATTTTTACTGAGGTTGACTAATTTCTCGAAAATTATTTTATTTTCCAAAACTGGACCTTTTCTTGGACCCAAAAAAGGAAAATTTTCAGTGCTCATAGCCTGACTTGCATGATTTCAAATAAAAAATGGAACAAGTATGTTAATCTAACTCTCATTTTGGTCAAAATTGTTTTAGTAGAAAACGAAAGCAAAAAGGGTCAAAATGATGAACTAGGGGCACAGTTGAGTCCGACTTCCTGCCTTTTCCCTCATCGTCAACATACTTGCCAGAAGGGCACTCTACCTACCAACAAAGGGCATAACTGAGGTTAACAACAAAGGGCTGAAAGCTCTCAACATCCTCCGAGAAACCAGGTATCAAACCAAGTGCGAAGCACGAATCGGAATGGATCAAGATACTCCATTCCCTCGGTCGGGGCATCGACTAAACACCACCAAAAAAAAATACAGCTGTGAGCTAACAGTGTTGGGCATGAACCCACGACCTTCAATTTATCCACCGACCATATCCGAGGAGGGATATAAAATGAGAGATTAAAGAATAGAGAGATGTAAGTTGAGAGAAAAGTGAGCAAAAGGGTTTTGAGTGAAAAAATCGAGCCTGAGGGCCGAGTGATGTAAGAATCACAAATAAGAAAGGGTGGGAATCAATACCCGAAGAAACTGGCTCCTCGTGATCGGAGAAGTCCCTCATTTCTTTTTGTAATGCGTCTGTGTGCCGTGTCTTTTGTTTTGCTTGTCTCGATTCTTGTCTAGAGTCGTCTCGAGTGTTACTCGATTTGTCTAGGTTAGGTGCCCTCTTGTTTTCCGTTGTTGAGTCTTTTATGCTGTGTTCAATTATAGGCTCAATACCCGGTTGAAAACCCTTTTCTCAAATCGTTTTGTGCTCAGGGTGCTATGCCATTCTCCATATTTGTGCGAAACATGATTTGGTTCTTTTGTAAAATTGCGGAGGTTCAACCCGGGTCACTTGGGAACAGTGAACATTTGGGTTCCGGATCGCATCTGAGTGTGTTTCAGCTTCAGTAGCTTCCACCTTTGTACTCTGTCTTTTCAGATTGGACTGTTTGTTCAGGATTTGCCGTGTGCAGAATGAGCTAAGAATACTATGTTATGGGCTATGAGTTCAGAATGAACAGTGTTCAGAATCAGTTGTGAGCTGTGTGGGCTGTTTGCAGATTAAACCAAGCACTGTGTTACGAGCCGAGAGTTCAGAATGAGCAGTGGTTTGTTTGAGTTGTTTTGCTGTTGGCCGGTTCATTATCTGGTTATTACAATACAAGTGTTTGATTTTCAGACAGGGGATCAATCTCATTTACATTGAGGTCTAATATGATGCAATGCGATACAGTGTATGAAATGTATCAATGTAACACTTTTTCAGATAAAAAGTTTGTTTCATTTCATCATCTTTTCAAGTACAAAGTTTTGGAGAAAAAAACAAAAATCTGCCTGCGGCAGTACATGGTACTCAAGCTACCAACAAAAAGTAAAGCAAAACAAAAATAAGAAAAGCAGCGAAAATCTGGATCAATGTCAACTGGTCTCAAGCCAGAGGGTCTGTCCTCGTCTTCTTCCTGGATGGAGGTCCAGGAGCATCGTCATCAGCACTGTCATCTGAGTCTGAGCCATCTCCGGTCTCTTCCTCGGATGACTCTACCTCTGCCTCCGCTTCCGTCTCAGACTCATCGTCATCATGAACTGGTGCCCATGAGCTACTCCCAACATGAGTGCGCCCCGCTTTGGTGCGGGGGTATAATCTGCCATCTCGCCCTCCTCCTCGAGCAGGAACAGAAGGCCCAGCCGGAGCACCTCCTGTAGCAGGAATCTGGAATGGGGCCTGAAAAGCACGGATGGTAAACGCATCAGTATACTACGCAAAGCAGGGTATGAATGTCGAATACAGTGTATGAGTACAGTGTGTGAATACTATGAATAGTGTTTCAGTACAGAGTATGAATGCTATGAGCAGTGTATCAGTACAGAATGCAGTGTATGAGTACAGTGTGTGAATGCTGTGAACAGTGTGTCGGCGCAGAATGCAGTGACTGAGTGCAGTACATGAATGCCGTGAGTGATGCTGTGAACAGTCTATAGGCTACAGTGTATCTGATGCCGTGAGGGCCATGTATCAAGTGTTGTGTTGACAGTGCAATGCGTCAGATTATGTGAAACAGTTTATGTATGGTTTGAGACTGTGGTCAGAAGAACATACCGGAATACTGTAAATAGCTAGAAGATCGAGGCTCCGCTGGAGCATCCCCATCACCGAAGCAGTGAGCTCCAGGGACTGACGAGTGTACTTGGAGGAAGCCTGCAAAAGTGTTAGAAGCATCAGTATTCTGCGAAATCTCAAATGAAATGGAATGGCAATGCAAGATGTAAAATACAGTAGTACATACCGGGGGTAAGTCGTAGAACCCGACTAACTCGTGATCAGCCGGAAGGGGAGCGAAGGGGATCTAATAGGTCTCCCCACCCTGCCCTCGGCATGTCATCATCGTGGGCAGTGCTGGCCAACTAGCCCCCCGTCCTCTCCGAGCCCCACTCCTGCTACGGACCCGAGCAGTCCTCGACGCCCCTGCTCCCGCTCCTGCCCTAGCTACTGGCGCCGCTGGCCTCTCTCTCTCTCAGCTCAATGGCCACTGCTCAAAGGTCGCATGATGTAGGTTTCGACGTACTCTGCATAGTCGCCCTCGCCCCTGAAGCCCTCCGCGTCCCAGCCGATCATGTAATCAGCCATCTGCTCGGGAGTGAACCTCTCTGTGTCCCTCATGTGGGTAGGAGGCGGACCTAGAACTATCTGCTCTGGTAAACCCAGGGTCTGGCGCAGGAAGCGCTCACCCAGGTACCAAGCCCGACAGATTGGGCCCTCGAGCAAGATCCTGAACCGGGCAGTCTCCTCAGCACCGGCAAACCGCTCCCGAATCGCAGCCGGCATTGGAGCCCAAGGCTGCTAGGTGGTCTGAAAATGATATGCAGTCAAATAACTACTGTTATTGAAAATACAGTGCAAAGCGAAGCTTGAAATAAACTCTAAAGTTGAACATACCTCTGCGGGGGTAATGGTGTCGAAGTAGCGGCGGAAGAATATGAACGTCTCCCGGGGTCTCCGCACGCATCTCACATCGAAGCATCGGGAGAATGGAACGCTGAGGGGAGTCTCCTCGTTGGGCACTGGCACAAGCCTCGGGAAGTAGGCGTAGACCCACAACTGCAGAGTAAATATCAATATGCTTATCAGATAAAGCAGAATGCAGAATAAAGCAGAAATGGCATAACCGTGTTTTGTGCAGTGTATTGTGCAGAGTGTACGGTGTGTGCAGTGTATAGTCAGTGTAAAGCAGATTATATGTGTGCCGTGTGTGCAGTATATAGTCAGCGTGAAGTAGACCACAGTGTGTGCAGTGTACAGAATACAGATAATGTAAAGCAGAAATGTAAAGTAGAAAGGAAGATGTACCTCCCAAGCTCGCCAGTATCCCCCGAGCAACTGCCCGCTGCACCGGGAGGATGAGCTCATATATCCATAGAGTGTGGCCAAGGCTGCCCCACCTAGTCGTAGCGCAGGATCCTGGTCACGTCCACCAGAGCACTCAGTAAACAGAGGGGCACGATGTTCGCTCGGTCGGCGAAGATGGTCGTCCCCAGTAAGAACATGAGGAAGCCGCGTGTATACCGCTCCACCTCCTCTTGAGTTATCGGCGCCTCCTCAGCTAGAGCTGGCTGAATCCGGAAGTGGTCCTCAAACCACGAGTATCTGATGAAGCCTGGGCGAGCAAGAGGCGGCAAGACGCCCAGCAAATACATCTGAGCGGCCTCTCACTCGTCCATGTCTGTGTCAAAGGGGATCGGATCACCCCCTACCCCGATGCCGGTAAGCATTGAGAAGTCATAGGGAGTCATCGTCATGTCTCCCGTGGCAGAGAAGTGGAAGGAATCAGTGGTATCCCACCATCTCTCCACCAAAGCGGCAAGGAGAGGCCTGCTCGCGGTAGGACGGAAAAATCCCGTGCAGAAGGCGCCAAAGCCGACCTGGTCTACGATGTGACGGACTACGTCCGGTAGCTCCATGTACCATCCTCTGGCAGCGACATTCCCATGCCCACGACAGGTATGGGAATCCCCCTGTATTCAAAAACAACAGTTGCAAAGCAATATTCAAAATACAGTTTTGAAGAACATTCAGAATTAATAGCGTGTGTGCACGTGTTCAAATTCAAATAGACATCAGGTGCCGGTGTGCTAGCAGAGAACTACAGCATATGATGTGTCAGTGTGTTTTAGTGGTTCAGTACAGATATAGCGTGTGTGCACGTGTTCAGATTCAAACAGACATTAGGTGCCGGTGTGCTCGCAGTGAACTACAGTGTATGGTGTATCAGGGTGTTCGGATGGTTCAGAGCAAATACAGTGTGTGTGCACGTGTCCCAATTCAAACAGATACCGAATGCAGGTGTGTTCACAGTCAACTACAGCATATGGGGTATCGGTGTATCCAGATCAAACAGTTAAAAAGCAGAGTCGACTATTGCAGTTGAGTGTTCTACTTTGCAGAAAATGAAACGGGAAAGAGTATACCTCGGAAGCGCCGTAAGACAGATGTGACTCTGGGGCTCACGCAGAAGCAGCTCTGGTGGCACCCTCCTGTCAAAACTCCTGAACTGGCGCAGTCCGTCAGGAGACAGCTCGTGAATCGCCGGCCTGTAGGTCGCCGGATCGAACGGACGGACGCTGAGAGGCACGAGCTCGGCCTCGGGGTCCACGTCCATCTCCGGAGAAGCCCCACCACTTGGAATGTCGTCCGCCATCTCGAAGAGAGTGTGAAAATGACCGAAAAAGTGAAAACCGAGGGAGAATACGAAGAGTCAACCGAAAAGTCAACCCCGGGAGGATAAAAAATGACCGGAAAGGTCGGGGTGCGAAAAAGGCACAGAAATCGAGGAGAACTCGAGGGAAACAAGCCCCGAGTGGCGGAAATCAAAAAAGAGACACCGAAACAAAGTTTTGTTCGGTTCAAAGTGTTCGAAACGCGAAGGTATTCGCGAATCGAACATCGAAATGGCCTCTAAAATCGAGGAAAATGGAGGAATGAAGGAAGAAAAATAACCTAAAGAATGAGGGAAAGGATTTTCGGGCAAGGAGGAAGTGACAAAATAGGGTTTAAACCCCTATTTTAAAAGACCCGTGGCCAAATGTCCAAACTGCCCCGATTCAGGCAGATTTGGTTGGTCGGCCACATTGTTGGCCGGTCGGCCAAATATTTGGCCGATGGACTTTTTTTGATGGCCGATGGATGGCTGGTGACCTCCCTTGATGGCCGGTGAACCTCCTACACTCTTGTTTAAGTCAAATATGTGGTTTGGGGCCTCCATTGCTTAACACAGTGCAAAAGAGTGCATTTTTGAAGCTCAACCGGACTCCGTTTTTGACCTCGGACCGTGTTTTCTGTGAGAAGCACTCGAATACGTGCGTGGTGTATCCTTTTTGTATCCTTTTTGTCTCTTGCGAGATTCGAAAATTGCCCCACATGTATACGTTACAACGTTTTGTCGTGAAACGCGCGTTGGTTATACGTCATTTCACTCGTATCGTCATGCACACATCTCGCATTTTCATGCGCATGTCATGCCGGCATTAGTATGCACATCCTTTAGGTCGCATCGTCATGCGCACCTCACATGCATTGTCATGCATATCAAGCGACGCGCGTTATCGCACCTTCGAGTTCACATGCATTGTCATGCATTCCAAGCGACATGCGTTGTCGCGCATCTAAGATCACATGCATTGGCATCCATTTCGAAAGACATGCATTGTCACGCATTCAACCTCATGTGCATTGTCATGCATCTCAAAAGGCGTGCGTTGTCACGCATTTGTTTCATTTGCATTTGCATGCATTTCAACAAAAACAACAAAAAAAACATGCATCATTTGCATTTGCATGCATTTCAGCAAAAACAACAAAAAAAATGCATCACATGCATTTGCATGAATTTCAAAAAAAAAAAAAAAAAAAAAAAAAAAAAACAACAACAACAAAAACAACAAGCATATGTCATTCATACATTGTATATAGTGCATATTGCACGCATTCACTGTAAATATGGCATTTACATACATTCATTGTACATAAGCATTGTACATAGTATCCAGTGCATATTGTATATATTGCATTGTAGCTTGCATGCATTCACTGCATCACCCTCATCTACGGCTTGCGCCTTTCTATGTTGAGCTTGGTTTGGTATGTGCCCGTACTTCTCGTGTTGAAGCACAGTTATGATATTATGTGTACGCACCTATTCCACTGCTGGTATTGTGGTTTGAGGGTGACAACACCGTTCCTGTGTTAGACGCGGTTGGTATGTATCCATGCCTTTCCTAGGCAAAATGTATTTTGGCCACATGCCTTTTCCGCTGCATCCATTGCATTCTCCCCAGTAGATCCCATTGTAAATATCCATTACATGCATATTGTATATATCGCATCGTAGTTTACATGCACATTGTATATATTGCATTGTAGCTTGTATGCATTCATTGCATCACCTCCATCTACGGCTTACGCCTTTCCATGTTAAGCTTGGTTTGGCATGTGCCCATATTTTTCACGTCGAAGCACAGTTATGATATTATGTATACGCGCCTATTCCACTGCTGGTATTGTGGTTTGAGGGTGAGGGCAGCGTTTCTGTGTTAGACGCGGTTTGTATGTGTCCATGCCTTTCCTAGGCAAGATACGGTTCGGCTGCATGCCTTATCTACTGCATTCATTGCATTCTAGCTTGTAAATATTGCATCATAGCTTGCATTGTCATGCATCTTTCCTTTTATGCATTGTATTGCATTCTTCCTTACTTTGCATTGTCATGCATGTCCTTACTGCATCATTTAGTATGTAGGTTTGATTATACATAGCTTGCATTGTCATGCATTCATTGTATTGTACATAGTTTAGTTTGCATGCATTTGCTGCATCATCCATCTATGGCTTGCGCCTTTCCATGTTGAGCTTGGTTTGGTATGTGCCCATACTTCTCGTGTTGAAGCACAGTTATGATATTATGTGTACGCGCCTATTCCACAACTGGTATTGTGGTTTGAGGGTGACAGTACTGTTTCTGTGTTAAACATGGTTTGTATATGTCCATGCTTTTCCTAGGCAAAATATGTTTTGGTCGTGCTCCATATCCACTGTATATACTGCATTGTAGTGTAGTTCGATTGCATCCAGCATTTAGGGTCATGAGCTTTTCTGAGCAGAGCATGCCTCACTTATGTCATTCCACCCAATTACTTGTTTTTGTGTTCCGTCTACATCACTCATAGTTCTGCATGTGTACGCGCCTATTTCACTACTGGTATTGTGGTTTGAGGGTTGCGGCACCTTTTCTATGGTAGACGGACTTTGCATCTCCATCATCTTTATGACATTTGTGTGGTTTTTGAACCGCTCATGATTTGATCATGATTTAATTGCATTGCATATCATTTGCATTGTTTATATTTGCATCCATTCCGTATTGTTTTGCGTTGTCAATACATAGGTCGCATTGTCGTGCACTCCTGCACTTGCGTTGTCACGCAGCTTTCGATTGCATCGTTATGCATGTTGCTAACAACATTGTACTTGTTGAGTTTTCTTTCTCTTTCAGGCACGATATTGTATGTACAGTTCATTTGAAGCTGGTGCAACCAGACGAGCCGCACAGGTATTGTATTCTCCGAGCGAAACGTACAGAGAATTGAATAATTCTCTTGCACCCTCTCTACATTGTAGTGTAGTTTGGTTTGTGCTAGCTTAAAACTGTTGCATTGTTATACTTCATTGCAGCTTTCTTTGCATGATCATAAGTTATGCTTGGCTTTGTGCATTGTCAGTTGCATTTTGCCCCCGCCTTCGGGCGCATATCTTTATTGTCTTGCATGCTTTGTTTAAGTCTTTGGCCTTGTCAAAAATGGGTCATCTCTGGGCTTTGACATTCACTCCCGTCATTGTTATGACTTTCGAGTTCTGTCAAAGAGGGGCAACTGTAGACACCCCATTTTTGACCATCCTCAAAACTTCAACGTCACCATTTGAACACTCGGTGATCATCCATGTTTGTGTTCGTCTTGAGTTCCCAGAGGCCTCGGCCACGCGCCTTGCCTCAAGACCTCTCGACTCGACTATTTTGTGTTTGGTTTTGCACCAAACACTTGTGTTTTGCTTTTGAGAGGCAGGGAATGGCCTGTTAGCCATCCCCACACCTCACCGGCCATGGCTTGAGGCCACCGGCCATTGCTTTGTTGCCATTGGCCAAATGTTTGGCCGGTCGGCATTCTTTGTGGCCGGCCGACCATTGTTTCGGTCAATTTGGCATTTTTGGCTGGCCGACCACTGTGCATCTGCTTTTGCAGATATTTTTATGCCAGCTGTGCAAGCTGGCATACACTTTGCCCCCCCTCCATACACGTGTATGGGGGGATTTTACTCTTGCTTAGCTTGTTTTGTAAGCTCTGCAAGAGTGATCCTCTATAAAGGGAGGGCCTCTCCTTCCTCCTCATGGGTTACAAAAAAAGCTGAGGGGAGCTCTGGTTCTAGGGTTAGCATAGTGTATCTATTCTATCTCTATTTCTCCCTCTCTTTTGCTCTAAGTGTGTGTTTGTTCATAGTTTTGCATACAAACACCTAGTATTACACTATACCCTAGTTGCTGAGGCATTAGAGGTCTGTTTTCAAACTTTTTGAGCTGGTTTTAATCCAAGAAGAGGTCTGGTCTTGTGATCTTGGAAGTGTTCTTCAAGGGTGAGTGTTCTTGCCCTTTATATCCCATTTTTGCATAAGCTTTTTGCCAACCTTGCTTGCAGTTTTGAGCTTAGTGTATAACATATAAAAGTCTTGTTTTTACTTGCTTAAAATAGTTGTTTAAGGTTGTTTTGGTGTTTGGGGTTGTTTGACCCCTCTTAGGCCTTGTTTGGCCCCCATTTTGTGCTATTTTGGTGAGCTCCGGGACCACCTTGTTTGGGCCTCCTCACCACTGAAATTGAAATGTGTAAGAAAGAAATTAATGAATTATTACAAAATCGAATAATTAGTCCTAGTAAATCACCGAATAATTAGTCATTAATTATAAACCATTAAATGCTATTTTAGAATGGATTCGATATCCTATCCCTAATAAAAAAGATTTGATTAAACGCCTTAGTCAAGCTGTTATTTTTAGTAAGTTTGATTTAAAAAGTGGGTTTTGGCAAATCCAAATTCACCCTAAAGATAGATATAAAACTGCTTTTAGTACACCATTTGGTCAATATGAATGGAATGTCATGCCCTTTGGATTAAAAAATGCTCCTAGTGAATTTCAAAATATCATGAATGATATATTTAACCCATTTAGTCATTTTTCTATTATTTACATTGATGACATATTAATTTTTTCAAAATCTATTAATGAACATTGGAAACATTTAACTGCATTCTTTTATACAATTAAAAGTCATGGTTTAGTCATACCTGCTCCTAAGATTAAACTGTTCCAAACTAAAGTTAGGTTTTTAGGATATGATATTCATCACAATACTATTCTACCCATTACTCGCTCCATTGAATTTGCGTCTAAATTTCCTGATGAACTTCTTGATAAAACCCAACTCCAAAGGTTCTTAGGTTCCCTCAATTATATTGCTGAATTTTATAAAGACCTTAGGAAAGTATGTCAACCTCTGTTTGATAGGTTAAAGGATAATCCTCCTCCTTGGTCTTCTGTTCATACTGAGATCGTTAAACAAGTCAAACAATATGTTAAGTCTCTTCCTTGTCTTGGTATTCCTACTGAGCATTCATTCAAAATTATTCAAACTGATGCTTCTGATATTGGTTACGGTGGCATTCTCCTTCAGAAAGTCACTCCTCATTCACCTGAACAAATTGTTCGTTATCATTCTGATGTCTGGAATAAAGCACAATTAAATTATAGTACTATTAAAAAAGAAATTTTATCTACTGTTTTATGTATTCAAAAATTTCAAGATGATATTTTAAATCAAAAATTTTTACTTCGTGTTGATTGCAAGTCTGCTAAATATGTTTTGGAAAAAGATGTTCAAAACCTTGCTAGTAAACAAATTTTTGCCCACTGGCAAGCTATTTTAAGTATTTTTGATTTTGATATTACCTATATACCTGGTTGTCAAAATTCCCTTCCTGATTTTCTTACCCGGGAATTTTTACAGGGGGGTAAGGGATGAGTGCTACTCCACACATTGCCTATATTAGAACCCAAATTACCCATTACACAACCCTGATACGCCAAGTTAAACACCGTATACATCGCTTTAGATCAGCCCGACCCACTACTAAAAAAGCTCAATATATCAATCAGCATCAGCTTCAAGCTCGTCGCCATTTACTTATTGATTACATTAGCCATTTGAATTACTACCATAATTATTTAGATCTTCTTTCTGGTTGCTAATCATTGTTTCCTTGTTTCCTATTTCACAGATGTCTCGCCCAAGGCCTCCTTCGAAGGCTTTGGTCCCATCTTCTAGTAAACCTAATCAACTTCTTGTTCCACCTCCTTTGGAGTCCATCCCCCAATCTCAGTCCATTGAGTTAATTAACCGTTACCAGCTTCTTGGTAACATTCCTAATTACTCCTCTGCATTGGCTTCTGATCCTTTTGCTTCAAGCCAATCAGTTTCAGTCACTCCATTCCCAGTTAACCCAGTCAGGTCCTCCCAAACTGAATACACCAAATCACATGTTACTAACCTGTTCTACAAAAAACCCAGTCACCCAAAGAGCCAAACCATTAATGAAATTGCTAAATCTTATTTTGGTCCTGGATGTCATTTCACTCTCTCACATCCAGAAAAAACACTTTCCTATTACAAAGATATCCTGATCCATCATCAATCAACTCTGATCAAACTAATCCAGGATCGAACCTATGCTTATAAGATCCTGTACCATTCCATTTACATTCACAACGTTGTTTCCTTAGCTGAATGGGGTCCTCCTTACCAGCTTCGTGATTTACCTGGTCATTCCATTCAGTATAATTACCACGATTACATTGATGCCTGGTTCAAAATTTTCTTATACCAAAATGAAGCATTTAGTCACTCCTGGTTCATCTCATTTGATCAAAAATTCAAGTCAGAATTCCCTTCCTGGTTTCTGCGATGGTGGACACATTATGGTGCCATTTCAGATATCCTCCCTGCTAATCTGCTTGAATTAATCAACTATTTTGCTACTGTTTACCCATTCACCACTCATCAGAGATCATTTCCATTATTGTTAATTTTTATATCCAAATATAAAATTCCTTGGATATTCAAATGGCATTATGGGATTGATGATAACATAATTATCCGACATCACTCAGTCAAATGGTGGGTTAAATTCAATTTACCCCGTATATTTGAAATTGTTCAAGAGGAATTTCCAGCTAATCAATGTGCTTCAACCCCTGCAATGGTTAAAGCCCAGCAGATCCCAACTGCTGCAATCAGTCAAGGAAGTCAGCCCAGCCTTCCTCCAATCAATCTTGGAAGCCCCTCATCTAGTGGTTCCAAGCCCAAATCAAAAACAGCCCAGTCAATGCAATCAAAATCCAAGATTAAGTCCACAGCTCCTGCAGCTTCGACCCAACCCAGCGATCATTCAAGGCCCAAATCAAAATCCAAAGCTAAGGCTCAACCCAAAGCTAAATCAAAAATCAAGCCCAAGTTATCCAGGGATGAACTGCTCCAGTTAGCCCGACAAATCACAGATCAAGCTGAAGCCCAATCTGCTTCCAGTTCAGACTATTCAGAAGAAGACAGTGCACACTCTTCTGAAGAATCAACTAATCAGTACTCAGGACCTGAGTTTCAAGATGCTCAGGATCCATTTGCCTGATCAACATTGGATTCCATATAGATACAAATTAGCTTCAATCAATACTCTTTTGAGAAAAACTGCCAATTTGTATTTATATTGATTCCAATAATCACATGTTCCACCGAAAGTAATGAATAGTAAAAGTTACTGTTCACCGTCACTATTTACCGAATCAACTTTTGTTAAAGCTGCTCCACTGTTCAATCAATCAACCGAAAGCATCCGACAACATCTGCTTTTGCCTCATGCTCTGCCAGTTGCCTTCGTCAGTCACATGCTGCTTTTACTTTTCATTTTCTATATATTGTAATCACTTTGTATTCACTCGACACTTCTCAATTTTTCTATCTCTCCCATATTATAAGAAAGAACAGAGTGTTCTGAGTGACAATCACTTCCTCCCGTTTTCCTAACCAAATTAAGATCCTTGCAGTTGCTACAATTGTAATTGTAAGTTACTTTCTGTTTTTTAATTAAATGTATTTTGTTAATGAAATGATTTTGGTAAATTAGTGCATATATTCCAATTCTGTTATTTAATTTTAATCATATTTGATTTCGTAATCCATGTTCTTCATTCTGCTTTGTTTCCGCCCTTATGGTATCAGAGCCAAAGTTATGTTTTATCCTGTTTCTAACTGCTGTGTTTCTTCCAATTAATCAATTCTGTTGTTTGTTTGATTAATCAAGTTTTCAGTTCGTCTTAGTCACCCACAAGATCGGTCTGCGTTTATCCACCTGGTTTAAGTCACCCACTTTCGTTCCCAGTCCAGAGTAAGTCCTTCGCGTTAGGCAGTGTCGGACATAGGGGCCTTCCGAATAGGGTCTGTACTCCAACCATTTTGGTCTGTTATAACCTGACAAGAATAGGGTATGTATTAAGATATCTGTAAAACTGATTAATTAAAAAGAACAATGAATCGATTATTTAGAAGTAACTCATCAGTCAGTTCTATGTCAACAACTTTGCCCTCAATACCTAACCAAGGATTAGTAATAAATGAAGAAGATGTTGAAATACAGAATGATAAAATTGATGCAGGATGGAATATACCTAAATTACCAATCAAAGAAATCTATAAAACAACTTTTATCCAGAATGTTTTTAAAGTTACATTACATGTTAAAACTATTGAACAAGTTTATGCTTTAGAAAAACCAAGGGAAACCTGTCAATTATTTGATGCTAAGTTAATCAAAAGACATTTAAATAATGGTTACAATTTTATGCATATTGGTTTAATTCAAGTCGGTGTTAATCCATTAAATATCGTCGGAAAAAATACCTCTGTTTTATTATGTTTACGAGATGCTCGTTTTCTTGATTACAATGATAGATTAATGGGAATGATGGAAACTGGTCTTCGTAAGGGTCCAGTACATTTTAATCGTTTTCCTGATTTTACACTTAGTCTACGTGATCCACATATTTTAGATGCATTAACATTAAATATTCAATTACATGGTTCATTTACTAATATGAAAGAAAGTTTCATAATATTGCTTTAATATATCGTGTTCATTATAAATGTATGCAAACTAATCTAAATGTTCATGCTTTACATAAGAGTCCTAGAGACAAAACTCTATTAATCCAAAGCAGTAGTAATACTGGAGAGTCACATATTAATGTTCCCCAAATGATTGAATGGAAGAATGTAGATTTACCTGATCAATGGATTACTGTTAATGAAAATTACAAACATAATTCACAACAATCCTCAATTCAAGACATCGAAAATATTCAACAATTTAATGATGGTTCTGTACGAATTAAATTTAATTGAAGTCAATCTTCTCGACATAGTACATCTAGTGTTCCCACTGAAATTGAAACGGAAGATGAAATATTTAATACTCCATTATTTCGCAAAAATAGTCAAATCCATCTTGGTCAAACCTCAACTAATAAACTAAAAGGCATTGATAATACTACTTCCTCTCAAATTAGTAAACATGTTTATACTACACACACACATTTACCAGAAGAAGAAATTGCTTCCAACAATTCCCCAACCCAAACTGATTTTGAAGAATTTATACCTCCTGTCAATCCTCAACTAATGACCATCAAAAAAGATTTTAAACCAGATTTAGATAAATTACTCATCGAATTTAGATCTCCAAAAAATAAAATACTTCGCCATGCTTACTATGCTAAATAAAATTCTGCTCAAATGTCTCAAATCTCTCGCCAATGGTATGATTTTATGATTGAATATGGTTTTGAATTATCTCTGTTAGAATATGTTGATAAATATTATAAAAAGATAAATACAATCACCAAACATAAATGGAAAACCTCTGACACTACTTCGGTTAGTTCTAGTCATCCTCCTTTAGAAAAAATCATCCTCACTCAACAAGGTTCTGAAATCCCTGCTTCACCCTTCAAATTACCTGGAAATGACAATGAAATTAAAAAGGTTATTGAACAAAATAATTATACTAATCAATGTTTAAATGCAATTGGTAAACAATTAGACAAAATCGAAACTAATTTAGAATCTGTTCACACTACCTCTACTAAACAACCTTTAGACCCTCCTTTACTGAATCTACCCAGTAATCGTTCCAAAAGAACTAGTTTAGTCACCAATGATCAATCTACTATTAAAGCTATTGAAAAATTATTTACTAAATTATCTACCTCTGATAATGCTTCACCCTCTAAGGATAAAGGTCTCACTCTTCTAAAGCAACAACCTCATGATAATACCATTTCTTCCCAATCTGAAACTGACACCACTGATGATGAGATAAAGCAATTAGCCCAACAATTCCATTCTCCTACTCTTAAAAAAATTCATTATCCTAAACTTAATCCCCAAACCACAAAAAATTGGTATTCTCGACCTACCCCTGTTGATCTCCAATTCGAAGAAACTAATTTTAATAATCAATTTTCTGTCTCTGCTAAAAAACTATACGAATGGAATTTTGATGGTCTCAGCGAAGATCAAATCCTCCAAAAATTAAATCATCTATCTATGGTCTCCAACAGTTATCTCTCTAATTATCCCCAATACTCTCAACCTGAAATTGTTTCCCTCATTACTTCTGGTTTTACTGGTATGCTCAAATCCTGGTGGGAAAAATATCTTACTGAAGATGAACGTGAATCAATAATTCATGCAAATCAAACTGATGAAAATGGTCTACCTATTTTTGATGAAAATATTGGCTGTTGCCACCCTGATGGTATTAATGCATTAATATATACAATTGTTAGGCATTTTATTGGAACCCCTACTAATATCTATTCTCGCATACATGATCAACTTAGTAATCTTACTTGCCCAACCTTAAATGATTTCAGATGGTATAAAGATGTATTTACCTCTAGGGTTATGTTAAGAGAAGACTGTACCAAATCATTTTGGAAAGAAAAATTTATTAATGGTTTACCTAGTTTATTTGCTCACAAAATTAGAGATGTTCTTAGTCAACCTACTGGTGTTGTTGAATATGATAATTTGACTTATGGCGATATTATTAGCACTATTCAAAAGGAAGGATTAAAAATGTGTATTGATCTTAAACTTAGTCAAAAAGCCACTAAAGATAAACACAAAGCTAAATACGAATTAGGAAATTTCTGTGAACAATATGGTTTACCTCCTGTCGCACCCTCTCGTAGGAAATCACATAAATATTCCAAACACAAACATAAATCCAAATATCCTAACAAATACAAACGAAATTATTCACCTTCCAAATCCAATGATAAATTTTATACTAAACCCAAAAAGAAACATTATAAAAAATCACATCCAAAATCTAAATCCAATAAAGATATTACATGCTATAATTGTGGTCAAAAAGGTCATTATGCTAATAAATGCAAAGACAAACAAAAATTAAAAGATAAAATTAATCAATTACAAATAAATGATGACTCAAAAAATCAAATATTTGACATCTTTCAATTAAACCACTCTGACAGTAATACCTCTTCTGATAATCCAAACACTTCCTCCTCGGATAACACCTCCCCCGATACTGATTCTGATAATAATAACATCACCATAGGATGTAATGATGTTTGCTGTAAACCAGTTAAACAAATTAGTGTTCTCACAAAAAATAATCAAGAAGAATCTGCTCTAATTGAACTAATTAGTAAATTAGATGATCATAATCTAAAACAAAAATATATTGATAAATTAAAAGCTTTGTTAATCCATTCAGATAAGAAACCAAAGTTTGATAAACCAATCATTAGTTTATCCAAGACTTTAGAAAGATTTAAAAATAAAAACAAAGAAGTAACCCTACAAGATTTACAATCCGAAATCAATCAAATTAAACAAACGATTAAGGATTTACAAAGTAAAGATCGCAAATTAGAAGATGAGATTATTACTTTAAAACTTAATCACAGTTTAGATAATTTTAAACCTAATTCACATGAATCACCTCATGAATCTGATAACAACTCTGAACATGATTATGATCCTACTAATCTAGAAAAACTTTTATTTGATAATCGATCACAAAATCTTGAAGATAAGCGATTAAATCTAATTAATAAAATTTATATTCAAAAATGGTATTCAAAAATTAAAATTATTGTTGAAGATTTTGAAATTGAATTAATTGCTTTAATTGATACTGGTGCTGATTTAAATTGTGTCCAAGAAGGATTACTCCCTACTAAATATTATGAAAAATGTCATGAGAAATTAACCTCTACTAATGATAGTAAAATGCATATTAAATATAAATTACCTAAAGTTCATATTTGTCAAAATAATGTTTGTTTCAAAACCTAATTTGTTTTAGTTAAAAATATGACTGATAAAATTATTTTAGGAACACCGTTTATTCTTTTTGTAATAATTATTGTAATATTCAAATAAAGGCATTTCCATACTATATTCAATCATAAAATCATCTTTTAGTAGGTAATTTGGGATTTATGATAACTAAACTAGTTATCAAGATCTTAATTAGGTTACAAGAGGAGGTGATTTTCACTCAGAGCTTTTAGGATCTTAATAAAACGAAGAATTGCCTAAATGAATACATTTGATTACAATTTATAGAAAATAAAACTAACTATGCAGCATGTGAATTGGGTTGAATGATGAAGGCAGCTGGCAGCATTGAAGACTGAGCAGGCTGTCGGTTGCTTTCGGCTGATTGATTGAACAGTTGAGCAGCTTTAACAAAAGTTGATTGAGTGAACAGTAACTTTTACTATTCATCACTT